>JAUCNO010001323.1:447980-470563 GCA_032353835.1 Enteromius viviparus
AGATATAATAAAATATTTACAAAAATGTGAGGGGTGTACTCACTTTTGTGAGATACTGTATATATATATATATATAATAAAAATACAGAAATTATATTCTTTCAGGAAAACCGAAACCAAAAATATACATTTAATATATATTTATTAATTTACTTAATAATCAACTTTAAAAAAAGTTGTGAACGAGATAAACACCACTTATTTACTCAATTCTTCTTTATAAACAAGAAATAAAATAAAACAATTTATTATGAATTCCTATGAATTCTGGAATTTGAAAAGATTCCAAAATTCTAAAAAAAATATATATATATAATCCACAGCACTTTAACAGTTAACATTTTGCTAAGAGAAAAGCTTTGTGTTAATGAAAAACAAATCCATCATTAAGATGTTTTAAACTTCAAACTGTTTCTTCTGGCTAAAATATGAGTCCATAATCCATGAAACTCTTCCTCCATCTCCTCACATCAAAAAGAGATCTGAAGTGTTATTAAAGATTATGGACTCGTATTTTAGCCTCTTAATAATAGATTTGTTTCTTACAAACACACATCTTCTTGCTTTTCAAGATGTTAACTGATGAACTGGAGTGGTGTGGATCATTGTGATGTTTCATCAGCTGTTTGGATTCTGACGGCACCCATTCACTGCAGAGCATCTATTGCTGAGCAAGCCATGGAATGATGCATTTCTCCAAATCTACATCGCAGATGTCCTGAGGATGAGTGCATTCACAGCAAATGTTCATTTATGCCTGATCTATTGCTTTTAGGGATGTCAATGATTCATCGCTGATTGATTAATTGTTGATTGGAGTTTCGCGGGTGATTCAACGCGCAGCTTCTCAGTGATCTACGGCTCTGTGTATAAGCTGGCGTTCCTTCAAAAAACAGCTGACGGAGATGTAGCGCTAATCAAAGAACCGGCTTTACTGATGAGATGCGCATAATATATCGTACGATATATATCGCCCAGCCCTAGACAGGGCTGCTATCGAAAACAGCACAGACGCATTCATTAAAACGCTGCAAAAGTATGAGCGTCATGTATTATTTGTCTGCTAACTACTTATTTCTTTTATTAACAAAGCTTTGTACCTCACTTGTGTATATACGCAGTCAAATGCTTCAGACGGGTAAGAGGAGGCGGGATCTGATTTTAATAACCTGCTACTAGTCTTTTATTTATACCAACACCCCTTTAATTTGGATGAGGAAGCTGGGATTTGGAGAGCTATTTGTGAATAATGTCATGACGTTGACTATATAACCCTGCAATAGATGCCCAAATACATTTTGCAGTATTAATGTTAACGATGAACAACAATTCACATCCCTAACTTCTTTATAATAGAGTTGTTTCCACTGTGTTCAGTGTACCTGGACTTCTCCAGGCGTCCTCGGATCAGCAGAACTCCCGCAGCATCTGCGTCCAGCTGGAAGACCTCAAACTCCAGGTGTTGTCCTACACTCAGCCCAGAGTCCCTCCACTGCTCTGAGCTCAGCAGACTGGGCTTCACCACCGACGCGTTGAAGCAGCCGTGAACCAGACAGCCCACGTGACTCGCGCCCATCTTATTAATCACACCCTGAAACACACACACACACAGTACGGGGTTAGTTCACACAAACATTGATTTACTCAGGCTGAAGGCATCCTAGGTGTACGGTAAGACTTTCTGCTTTCAGACGAATCCAGTCAGGAGTTAAACTATACTTGCCGTGTGTAGAATGGGAGTCGGTTGTGTTTTTGGTTAACAGTTATCAAATAAAGCATGAACACCCGTTTTAGGGCTGCACGATTAACTGATAATCACTATTCCAGATGCCACAATTATATAATCGTTCAAAGAGAGTCCACTTACGTTATTCAGTGTGCCTAAGATGTGTTTTTTCTTTCTTCAGGTTGTTTCCACTGTTTTAATTTTAGTTTAACATGATATATATACATTATAAATACCTTTGCTTTTTTATTTAAAGGACATAGCATAATTGGTATTTGAGGTTAATGTTATAGAAAAGCAATAAAGGTTTTTAGTTAGTGTGTTCATGTAAAAATAAGGCATGCAGTTGCTTCAAACATCGTATAAACATCATTCAGTGTGATCATCGTAATTACAATTTTAAGGGAATAATCGACAATTATGATTTGTGTCATAATTCTGTAGCCCTAATCCATATTTACAATCAGCTGATGCTAGTGAAAAAATATCTAATTATATTTATTTAAATTTATATTTTAGAAATGTTAAATAATTAAAAAATGGATAAAAAACAAAAACAAATGTGCAAGGTAAACATACGTGTACTTTATCTTTCACAAATAAACATTTAACAAAAAGTAGCTAAATATTGCAACCAACAGGGGGCATTCTGGGAAGTTTTTGTGCACTGGGAACCTTATTTTTTGGTCAAGGTGAGTCACTAAGAACATATCAGTCGGCCACTATTTAGAACATTTTAAATATTGTTCTTTTCCGAAAACGCCTGGATTTGCTCCAGGAGGCATTTATGAAATAAACAGCTTCCGATTCAGAGAAGGATATCTATGAAGATCTACGGCTCTGTGTATGGAGGTGTTTTTCTGTCTTTATTATTCAAACAAAAATACAGTGTTTGAGAGTAAAACTAATTATTTTGTAATTAAAAAATAAAAGTCTTCTTAAATCTCAAAAATAAAGAAAATTGATAAAAGTATTTGCAGTGCATGTACTTTTCTTTACAATCTTTATTTTCTTTGCGCACTTCAAACACTTTTCATGGCGAAACCACAAGTTTTGCTCTTCTTTCTGCTTTCTTATTTTGCGAGTCTAAAATTTTTGTTTGCGAGTTAAAACGTTTTGCTCGTGAGTAAGCTGCATCTCAGTGGGCGGTCTCTACCTACCAGGATTAAAAGGCCTTTTTCTATTGGTCACTCTCGATTGAAGTGACCACGCCCACTACGTTTCGCCAGTCTAACTGAGGAGCGAGCGAGGTTCAGCCATGTCGAACAACAGCAAGAACAGGTCGTTTACTGGGTAAGATAACCAAGTTAACGTCTTAAACTCAGTGACAAGTGAACTTATGTAGTCTCTCTTCTCATGCTCACATATTTAAATACGTAACGTTAGCTAAGCCCGCCTGTAGTTCGGCGATACTGATGAATAGAGGGGCTCGAGATGACTCGGATGACGCTTGTTATCAAAGTAAAGACCATTATGACATGCAAGACTCATACTGTAGCGGTATTAGCATTATGTGACACACGGAAGGTGCGGGAGCAGTGACACTTTCAGCATTGATAGTATATCAGCATATGTCAAAGAAAACCGTAAGTGTCACTGGCACTGAGCAGTGGCATGCGCCAGTGGCTTCCGTGCGTCAGATACCATGTCACTTAATGTTAATACTGCTACTGTACGAGTCTTGCATGTCATAATGGTCCTTACCTTGATTACTATCGTCATTCGAGTAATCTCGTGCCCCTCTGTTCAATGGTATCGCCGAACTACACCGTTGTTCGCCATGGCTGAACCTCGCTCGTTCGCTCACTCCTCAGTCAAACTGGCGCCGGCAAAACGTAGTGGGTGTGGTCACTATAAATCGAGAGTGACCAATAGAAAAAGGCCCTTTAATCCTGGTAGGTAGAGACCACCCACTGAGATGCAGCTTACTCGTAAACAAAAAATTTTAACTCGAAAACTAAAATTTTAGACTCGCAAAAGAAGAAAGCAGAAAGGAGAGCAAAACTTGTGGTTTTGCGATGAAAAGTGTTTAAAGTGCGTAAACAAAAATAAAGATTGTAAAGTAAAGTGCATGCACTGCAAATACTTTTGTTATCATTTTCTTTCTTTTTGAGATTTAAGAAGACTTTTTTTGCAAACTTTTATTTTTTAATTACAAAATAATTTGTTTTACACGCGAGGGTTTGAAATGAGCTCGCGGGCTCTTCTCATCTATGCATCTGTTTTCTTCTCGCGGAAATGATTTACAGCGCTCGCCAGCATCAGTGGTGTGCTCGCTTTTTAATGGCATAGATTTGCCCCTTGTCTATCGGCCATCGGCGATGTGTATAGGAGAGTGGTCAAACACTCGAGGTTAATCTGGGTTTACAATGACAAAGAACTGTTTGTTCTCACAAACTATTCTCCTGTAGAACAAATATACTGATAACACCACATATTAACATACAAAAGAGATACTCATCACCAAAACAGGCAACAAAGTCTAAATTATAGAGGTGCTCCATGAACAACCAGACAATTTAATGAATGAGTCTTTTTACTGAAATGTTTTGGTACATCTCAATAAGGGTCCTTGAGACCTCTTGGAGCGTGTTCAGCCATGGCATTGATCCCAGCAAGAGAAAACCACTAAACACAGCCGCCAAACACCTGCTAAACACTGGCCACACTCCCACACACACTCATATAACATATGGTGCACACATCACTCTTTCTCTTACCAAAAACACATTTACCAATCAAACGCCAATTATTTTCTTCTTTAAACTTCCTTGAAGCCCTTAATGAACCATTAAAAACAGCTTATATTTGAAAAGCCCACACGGATGTCTGGTGTGCATCATTATAAACTGAACGAGCGGGTATCAAAGAGGAAGTGCTGCTTACCAGACTGGCGGAGAATGAATCTGATTACTGAAGGAGCTCTGATGTGGTTGATATCATTTCTGAGCGCCCTGCGGCTCTGGCACAAGAAAAGCGTTTGGGACGGCAGGCAGCCAGTTGGCTGTTCTTACATGCATTTTGCATAGAAGCACTTTAGATCCCTGCACAGCAGCAACACAATGTAACTATTGCGACAAAAGTAACGGATAGTACTGTTTGATAAATGGGCTAAAATGATAAAGACTCATTTTTGTGGTGACAGCAGTTGAACAGTGGAGTGTTGAGACGAGCTACAGGTCTATAAATAGAAACATACTCAGTTTTGTCTAAGTCTGAAGAGGTTGTTACAGCATAGAGTTTTATCCATGAAAGCTATGCAAATCAATGTTATGTAAGTGGTGCATTAGAGCAATACTCACTCTTGAGCACAGTGGAGTAAATATGTACTCAAAGATCACGTTCAATCCATTTTGATTCAGAAGGATTCATTAACAGCACGCTAAAAGCATAGTAAAATGTTTATTTGCAGTCTAAACAGCATTTATTTTAAGTTTTTTTGAAAGCTGAAGCAGACTGGAACAAAAAAAAAGTTAAAATAGAATGGAATGGAACAGAACAGAATAGACATTAATATAGAAGAATAGAATAAAATGCCTATTATTGTCACTGTACACATATACAATGTATATTATATATATATATATATGTGTACGATGAGATTAAGAGCATCTCACTACTCAAACATAAAAGAGATATATTTACAATACAAATAACAATAAATAAAGTTACAGACAAATAACTAGGTATTGCACATTGGGAAGAAAATATATGATTTTGCACAATGAAATGTATATTGCAGAAAGTCCAGCGTAATTTAAGTCAGTCCGTGTGTGTGCATGTGTGGAGGACAGTTCAAGCTTAAAATAAGGGTGGTAATGGCTTTTGGGAAAAAGCTGTTCTTAAGTCTGGTTGTCTCTGTTCAATTTGTTCAAAGTGATTACATTTCATTTTTAAATGTTAAATTAAACAACAATAAGAGGAAACAAACATGTATTTAAAAGCAATACATATTCTTAACATGTGTAAAAAAGGAATAGAATAGCATAGAATAGAATAGAATGCATATGATAACAGAATATGCAACTGTTTCCGGTGTTGGAAACATTTGAGCTGCTTAGTTTTTTTTAGGACTCTTTGATCATTAAAATATTAAAAAAGAAGCATTTATTTACTATTGTTCAAAATTTGGGATCAGAAAGAAAGAAACACTTTTATTAAAAAAAGGATCTATTAAATGAACAAAAAAGTTACAGCATAGATTTCCTTTTTTAGAAACGTTTTATATTTGGTCAAAATGTATGTT
Source organism: Enteromius viviparus (assembly GCA_032353835.1). Taxonomy (NCBI): domain Eukaryota; kingdom Metazoa; phylum Chordata; class Actinopteri; order Cypriniformes; family Cyprinidae; genus Enteromius; species Enteromius viviparus. The sequence goes on from JAUCNO010001323.1 coordinate 453,953, forward strand.
TTTTTTTTGTTTTTTTTTGTTATTCATTAAAGAATCGAAGGAGATTTATATTTGTCTGCACAACTGTTTCCAACACTGATAATAAAACGTCAGCAGATTAGAATGATTTCTGAAAGGATCATGTGACACTGAAGACTGGAGTAATGATGCTTTGTATCACAGGAATAAATTACATTTTAAAATATATATTTACATAAAAAACAGTTATTGTAAATTGAAATAATATTTCACAATATTACAGTTTTTTCTGGATTTTGAATCTAATAAATGCAGCCTTGATCAGCAGAAGAAACATCTTTAAAAACCGTTAAATATCTTACTGTTCTAAAACTTTTGAATGGTAGTGTATTAGTATATTAAAGTTAATGTAAGTTTTTGGACATGAACAACAACAATAATGATAATATAAAATGTATTATTACTATTATTATATCTGTTCTTTTAAAAATCCGTTGGGTGACCTCAGAATTCTAGCACATAAATCACACTCTTTATCTACAGAACATGATCATTACAGCAAGAGCACCTACTTTTAACAACTGCAGACAATAATATTTGTATTTGACACATAAAAACCGTTTATCACCATCCATTCTCCAGATTACAGTCATTTGGATAATATCCGCAAATTAAGCCATTTAGCCATAATCAAATCTTTTGAATGCTAGCAGGCACAAATTAGAGGCTAATGATGCAGCAGAGTGAGGAAACACAGTTGGCCTGGAGCTGCCTTCATCCCAGCAGCACCCAAAATTAGGAGCTCTTAGACAAATACTACAGAACCTCAGACTAACCGGGTCCTGTGTTTAAGTGTACGTCTAAAGGGAAAAATAAAGCCTGTATGTCACATTAAAGCAGAGGCATCGGGAACAAGCCAGAGGCTTTATATCCAAACACATTCCAAGCTACATATTGGATTTGGCAAGCAGAGAATTGCCTAGTCACAGTCTTTACATGCTTTATCCAGCACAGCCATCCAGTCAGATTGCATCACTGTGACCGGATAGGATGCAGACCATGTGCAGCTATCGCTACGTTATCTGATCGAAGACAAATATTACAGGAGCTCTGGTCAGACAGAATGCGCCGAGTGCAGATGGGGGGGTCCGGGTCAGGCACTATTGTGCTATGCCTGGCATGCAATCCTGTTAGCCACCATGTAAACCCACTGACACCTAATCCTATAATGAGATGCTCCCATTTCATTCACTTACAAGGTCACAGACTTTACCATGTACTTTGGTGTGTCACATATGCTCAAGCCAAAAGTTTACAGTTAGACGGCCGAAAGAACACACCGCTGACTTATGAGTAGAATCATTTTGATTTCTCACGTTATTGAGACATATTTTTTTACGGCTGGTACGATACACTAATCTGCTGATTCAATTTATATTGTGATAATTGAGTATTGTGGTTATATAATTATTGTGATTTAATATTACAATTTATTATGCTTTTTGTTTGCTTATTTAAAAACTAGACAATGGACTTGATCACACCCTTAAAAGAGACTCATAAGTCATACTAACAAAAATAATGTTTCATATACACTGCCACCATTTCCTAGGAAAAGTAAAATAATTAAATATCAATAGGGGATTCTAAGGTAAATCAATTAATTTGTAAAATAGTTAAAAATAAAGAATTAGTTAGGTGAATCGAGGTCTAGATAAAATCCAGCTTTGCCGTTTCGGGAATAAATTTAATTTTAAAATGCATCAAAATAGAAAAGGTATTTTACATTGTATACATTTGTAAACAATATTACACTGTACTCTTAAATAACTGTTTAATGGTAGTGTACAATTAGAAAATACATATGAAAAATAGAAGTATATATTTTTTTATTTGATTAAAAATTAAAGTTATATACTGCATTAAACTAAACTATATACAACTGGCCAAATTAATTAAACCCAATAAATTGCATTTATCAATATTTACCAAGAAAACCCTTTATTTTAAGCTAATAATTAACTAGTTAATAACGAGAACTGGTCCCCATACTAAAGTTTTACAGAAAACTTAATGTATATAATTCAAAACCAGTATTATGACTGATAAAAAAATTAAATATAAAGACTTAAAAAAACAGCAGCTTTAGTAAATTTTTCATCATCAATATCATTGAATATCACAAGCCTATCAACCTTCTTTTGCAATTGCTAAAATTTAATTGTGGCATGTTTGAGAATATGACTTGGGTGGTGGGGACTCCAAAGGAAACCACTTTTTCCTGTAATTATTCACAAACATTACTCGAAAGGGCTAACACAACAGTCTTCAGTAATGGCAAACGGAAGCAATTAATTAGCTGTTGGCTCAGTAACCCATGAGAAATTGTTTTTATTGCAGTCAAGCATAAAACAATTAAGCAACATACTCTGCTTAGCCTAATTTTGACCATTATTTGACTCAGGGGGGGTTGGGGGCATGCTGGTGAATGGGCGTCTTTACAAAAAATGGTGAACCAGGCCGAGTGATATTCTTGGAGATCTGCTTTAAAGCGCAAGACCTCCGAAACAATAGTAGAGTGTGAATGTGTATATGTTGCATTATGATTTGATTGATGAGGGGAGGCCAAAGGTCACGGTGTCAGCCATGCTTGTTCCTCCATCTGCTAGAATCCCTCAAGATCTGGAAGGAATATAGAGCAGCTAGGAAACAAAACCACCAAAACAATATTCATTTCAGACAGTTAGGAATATCATTTTTTTCCTCATTTGATCTTCAACACATGCATCCTCCTGTGTCCTGTGTATATGCATACAAGATGTTTAAATAGTTTATACAAGGGGTGGCTATTTCCAGTCAGTATGGCCCAGAAACCTTTTCATGACAGGGATCACACCCAGAGTGCAATCTACCGCAGCCTTTGTCAATTAACACCACAGACGCCTCCGTTCTCACCTCGAGTGCGAGCGAGCTGAGAGTTCTCACACAGCCTGCAGCTGCTTCACAATTCAAGGTCTAACGGTGGTAGTAAAAGATAACTGCTGAACTACACCTCGGCAGACTTGAAAATGGATTGGCTTTCACACTTGATGGATATGCAGTTAGTTCTGAAAGAGACTTAAAAACAGCTCTCTTTTTGAAGTACCATCTGAAATTTGTTGCCGTGGTTTGACGTCTTGAGCAGAGCAGACCCCGCTCTCATGTGAATGATGCAGGACAATGGGCCATCCTAAGATCTCAATACAATGGCCTGCTAGGATACAAATCACTCAACGACTGAAACAACACCTATTCAACTACTGAGATGCCGTTTTGTAACATGAAAACACAAATTATGAAGGCAGAATCCTAAAATTCAATGCAGGGCTCAAAAGTCTAGATTAAAATAAATAAATAAATAAATATAAAATTACACATTTAGAAGCCAAAGTAGTTTTAAGCTGAAAAATTAGGCAATTTCTTAAATGATAAAATAAATTGTATAAATCAAAGTAAATTATGCTGCTACATTAGATATATTAGATATGTATTAGATATAATATTTTTATGTCTTAAAATAAAAGACAAATATGTATATACACAACAAAGATGAATTACTGACTGAGTAAATCTGATAAATACTACTAATACATGAGTGAATGCGGTTTTGTGAATCTTTTTGACTGGTTCATACGAGCCATTTGTTCCCGAATCGGACATCACAGCTATTACATATTGAAAAACCTTTAACAATACAATATGTGATACGTTTTTGTAAGGGTGTGCTAAATTTTCCATATGGTCACTAATAAAGAATTATTTTTAAATCATTTTAAGTCACATAATTTACTTTCACATCATTCTGCAATGAAAATGGTTTAAAAATTGCAAATACTTTTTGTTTGCCACTGAATTTCCTCAGAACCAAATAAATTAAATGACCAGATATAACCGTTTAGCTCATCGATCACAACAACCCAAAAAAATTTCTTAAGGATCATCATATGAATTTCTGAAGAGTGAATAAAGAGCCTAATTTCCTTTTCTACTTGAAATTCATTGGTATTCAAGGGATAGTTCACCCGAAAATTATTTCATTAATTACACAATATCATGTTGTTCCAGATACACAAGACCTTCAATCATCTTCAAAAGTCAATTTAAGATTTTTGATTAAGTGGTATTCTTGTGAACATGCATCAGAGAACATGCATTTTTTCATATCAGCCAATATCGATAATTATCATGATAAACCTGTGGAGGTGCAACAAGCTGAAAAGCCAATCAGGAACATCCCACCCGTATAATTTCACTTTTTTGCCTCCTAAAATTTGATAGAAGCTTTAGTTAGGATGCAGAAGTAAATTTTGTAACATCTGTAAAAATTGTACAACCTCAGCATTATACGGTTAAATTTAGTCTGACCAACTTATTTTTTAAATTAAGCATTTGTCTCCCATAGTAGCATACATTTAAATCATAGTAGACACAGTTAAAACATTTATAGCACCTCAATATCATGGTAAAAATATAACTATATATTTGACCGACTAAATGACTAACCTCTAGCGAACACTTTGAACTTTGATTTGAGCGGATAAAAGGTCAGCGTTTCATTATGCTTTTGGTCCATAAATGTTACACTGAACATTTATCGAACTCTTCATATCGCTTTATCAAGGAAAATTATATAGCGATAACTACAGTCATCGAATTATCGCCCAGAACTACATGAAAGAGAATAAACTGTTGAATAAAGTCATTATTTTTGTTGTCTTTGCACACAAAAGGTATTCTCATAGTTATCTCACAGTGTGTCTTACTATTGAGTCTAACACAGAACAGCGTAAGTTGATTGTGTACACCAGATACCTTTCTGTACAAAAATATTCTCGCAGCTTCATAACATTGCGGTTGGTAGACTGAGTGCTCTGACAATGTCTTTCGTACTTTTCTGCAGGTTGACAGTCGGAATTGTTTGGTAGTCAATGGGACAGTCACAAGTTTGGGTTTGGAACGACATGAGAGTGAGTGATTAATGACTACATTTTCATTTTGAGGTGGAGTACCCATTAACTAAGTCCTTACCACCTTTCTAGGAATTGTTATGAGTCAAAAACATATACATTTGTGTTCCTGAAGATGAATGGGGGTCCTGTGGAACCATCATGAGAGTAAGTAATAAATGACAGAATTTATATTCTTGGGTGACCACCCCCCGAAACACATTTCAAGGTGACTACCACACATAAATGTTTACACACAAATTCTAAAACGGCACTACTACCTGTTACAGTCAGGGAATCGATAGTTTATCGAGGTTTAAGACCCTACAGAGAAACGTAAAGGAAATCTCCGGGGTTCACCCGCCCAATAAATCTCTCAGTGCGAAGGGTTCATAGCCAAACCAAAGCAGGGGGTCAGTGTGTACTCAAGGGAGTATCTGTTTGTCCACCGAAGCAGTCGCAACAGAACAACAAGGCCCAGGCGGTTTGAGCGAGGGTGGGGGCAGGGCGTGTGAATGGTGCTCAATCACAGCTCAGTATGGAGCGCACAAAGGCCTAGTGAGAGTGAAAGTGAGCCGTAGCCATAGAACACAGAGCTGCTTTTCATGTCTCTCGAGTCCGGGCTCCACAACCCTCTATCCACAGGTAACACCTACTCTCTGGTTACCTGTTCCCATGGAGCCGTGCCGCTGACGCGATGAGGCACAGAATAGCAGAGGGATGCATTTATCAAGCTAAACAAAGAGCACAAACCCTGACAGACACTGAATGGATGGGCTCTCTTCAGAGCACTCAGCGTGTGGACTGGGTTGACCTGAAATGTAAGCAGGTAATATTGTTATGGGTTGGGTTACTGTCCAAATAGGTCTCAATAGGGTCTACATTAAGGTCTCAGTTGTAGGGCACTGAGGAATGTCCTTTAATCGTTTGTTCTGTTTCTTCCTGAGTGATCAAGAACAAGATTTATCTTTAAACCATGAATAGTACACATATAAAGAGGACGATGTAAACCGTCGGTTATACTGATCATCAGTTATAAACTTTTCAGCCAGCTGCAATAGTTAACTAGTTATCAAAGACAGTTTTTTTATTGTTTTGTTTTTTTACATATAATATATATACACAGTATATACAATAATATACATCATAATATATGAAACTTTTCAATTACAAATGTATATACTAATTACATTTTAGATTAATTTATTTATTCTGTCAGTAATGTTTTTAAATACATTTTTACTTTTATTCAGCAAGGATGTATTAAATTGACTGAAAGTGACAGTAAAAAATTTTCAAATATGAAGTAAAAACTAAAACTGTACAAATATTTGACATAGCTTTTTATTTTAAATTAACGCTGTTCTTTTAAACATTCTATTAATTAAATAATCCTGATAAAATTTATCATGTTCTCCACCAAAAAAAAAAAATGCAGCTTGCATACAAACATTAACTGCATTTTAAAATATTAAAACAGCAATATCATCAAATAAAATGCAGCATCAGTGAGCATAACAATAAATAAATAAAAAAATATATAAAAATATATATATTCTATTTTATATATATTTTATATATAAATATAATATATATATATATATATATATGTATATATATATATATATATATAAAATGTCTGAGGACAGTTGATTCTGAACTGCACAGGCCTTTAGTTCAGACCGATTAGTTCAAACAACTAGTCGTTCACACAACCAACCTTCAAATCAATTTCATATATACGCTGTTTAGCACATCCCTACCCAGCACTTAGCCCCGCACAGAAAAAGATCTCCAATTTCAATAAACAAACACAAACACAGTACTTGAAACAAACCATGTTGTTTCAGGAAGATCAACAATAGCAGTCAAGCTGCTACCATATGAGTCACAGAGACGGGCCTAATATTCAGTACGTAATGACCTATTCTTGACAGATCACTGACTCAATTCAGCTCGCAAAGAGGCCAATGAAATTACCACTGACTGCCCAGCCGCCACGATGACTAAGGGTTGATTGTCTAAGAGGATTTCTGCCACACTGCCTACACGAGAAGTAAAAATGCAGCAGTTTTTAAAAAACATATGAACAATGCATTGTTATCTGTTATGCTTGGGATTCAAGATTGGTACATAAGTCAAATAATTCTGAGTTTCTTCTAACAGTGGGCGCATTGTGACGTGCTTGTTGCGGCACACGGCTCTGAGCTCTTGGCCAAGAGACCCTTTGTTTCCCAGAGTACAAATTCCATGAATAAACAGCAAAACATATGACACTTTCAGTCATTAACTGCTACTCACAGGGCGACAAACACGAAAGAGAAACTAAAATGACCAAAAACCAATAAAGTTTCCATTAGAAAACCAAAGCATGATGATAAATTCATAAACGAATGAGCAAAATGCTTTCGCAAAAAGCCTAAAAGTAATTAAGTTCTTACAGTGTGCATCAACAACAGTCCCAGTGCGTTCCCTGCTTCACCGTGAGGAACAACGAGTCCAATACCTCCTCCCGAGAGAAAGTCTGCTCAGCTTGTTTTATCCATCCTCAATGCTGTGTGTATTCTCTTCCCACCGTTCCCTGAATTAATGGGCCCTCTAAAGCCTACATCGAAGCAGAGAGCTGCTAATGGATGTCTATAGCTATCTGTAAAACCAACACATCAAAAGTGTTCTAGTTCCTATGGGAAGAATCAGAGATGATCCATCAAGCCATCAGTAAGTTAAGACATTCTGCTACAGGATTCACTTCACAAAACATTTGACTGGGGGCCACTCGAGTCGAACAAGCAGCTGTTTATACAAAATCTAAGATGTTGTGAACTGCTTAAGGGATTTACAAGTAGTTATAAAACGCATAATCATCTCTGCTTTTTCTTAACGTATGAAAGTCTAATCAGACAAAAGTTTGTTCCAACATTATCTGTCACTAGAAGCCATATTATAGAAATAAATCACTGTTAAGCTGCAGAAAGTAAGATTCGCTGGTATTAGAAATCCCTTCACACTTTTTAACAAAGTAAAAGCAACTGCTTTGCAAGCACAGCTTGAACTCATGCCTTAATTAACCTCTCACAATTCTTCAGGAAAAAAATGAAGTAAGCATTGAGCAATATTATAATTAAACTGTAAAAATATCCACTAAGCGAATGCAATTTTACTTAGGAGATCACTAGACGTCTTGTGATGGTTTGCAGGGGTGTGTAATTTGGTGTGAAGGTGGGGTTTTCACTGGACTGACAACAGCAGGGAAGTGAGCAGGTGTGTTTAAACAAACTCAACAGAGACCCTGTCAAATGAATCATGGGAAATGAAGTTATCCAAGGCTAATAAACAACATTGAGTGAGGCATGGTAATAATCTGAGGATGTTTGAAGACTCTGTAAAAGAGAGAAAATGGATTCACATAGAGTACTTTAGCACTGTCCTCATAATCATGAGGCATAACTTGTTAAGAACTGTACAAAATGATTTAAGTCTTGACATTTTTGGTAAAGTAAGGGTTGATTTTCAATGCCTCAGCGTCTAACCAAGCTCAACGGTAGTTTTTTGTTAGTTAATTGTTTATAAATGTCATGTTAATACATTTCTATTGTTGTTCTTATGAAGGTCATTTTAATGCTAATGCATTCGATGTTTGATTTCAAGAAATGATATACATGGGTTGATTCATTACTTGTAAATTTAAAATGTTAAATATTTGAAAGACAGAAATCAAACTGTTAAAAACTAAAAGTCAAGATGGTCACATGCACATCAAAAGTTAAGTTATAAATAAGGTCTCAACCCAGGAATTGCACCACAGATCATAAAACAATTTGTTAATTATTTTATATGCTAATACCCTCAGGCCATGCATTCCCAGCTGCCTCACATGGCAACGACATAATGGCTGACAATTATTAGCACCCTATTACTGAATGAAGGTATCCAAAATTTGATTAGTATGTGGGTCAATGACAAACAAAGATGGGATGTCCGAGATTAAAAAGTAGCAATATTTAAAAATCATGTTTTGAAAAACCCTGCAACACCTTACAAATGTCATCATTATTGTGTTATTCATGTTTGTTTATTTTTCATATTTATCAAATTCACTGAATGACTCCAAAAATGTCAAGTGGTGTAACTATCTAACAATTTTAGCTCTCAGATTGTTTCCTTGTACCTTAAGCACCCATTGTACAAAAACATGGACAATTCTGCCTTTCAAAAATTAACACACACAAAAAAGACTTTTAAATTAGGAATTAATTTTGCAGCGTATTTTGTATATCACAGGTTATATGATAATTAGACAACAAAAAGTACACTTTATTGACCATGCAATGTAAAAAAAAATGTTTATATAAATAATTATATATATTTTATAAATAATTAAATTAAAAACACCACATCCAAGTTTTAACCCCAGTGTACTTCTACCTTTAAGAATAATGAACAAGGTAACTGCACGACAGGATATTTCTGGAAAGGCAACGTTTCACAAGCAAATGTTTCACACATCTAGCAGTGTGTGTGTGTGTCATTGCTGTAATGTCTGCGCGTGCACCTGCAGCGATGTCCTTCAGTCATATTTAGCTGCGTGTGAGCCATTTAAAAGATGAATTTTTAAAACCAGACCACACAGTATTCCCAGAGGATCTGCAATGCGGTCTGCACATCGTTATATACAGCTACTATACAAATCACAAACAACTTAGTAATCGGCTAAAATGCCACAACCTGACTTGAGCAAGGAGTAGAATCCGCGCACACGGGTTTGATTCCCACGCAATGCAACGTTGCTCTGTTGGACAAATAGCTGTAGGCTAAAGTCTTGGCCACGGGGTGTTGGCACAGAAGACTGTTGTGTTAAAGGATTGACACTCAAAAATAGCTGTCAAGTGAAGCGGAACCGTGAGGGATGATTTCACGGCTGACAGGCCACGGCAATTATTTCATGACATCTTTTCAGTATGAGACGGGAAATTAGAGCATTGATTTTAATAAGCTGCGATGCACGGCGATACGCAACATCCTCACACTGAGCGATTATTACACAGATCACTGTCAAGAAACCTTGACCGAGGAGGACACTCGAGGGAACATTGATAACCGTTAAAAAAAATAAAAAATGTATTTATAATAATAGCTTCCCGCGCCAAAGAATATACACATTTGCAAATTAATATTAATATTATAAATAAAACTAGGTCTGGGATCTTACCTTTCGCCGCCTCCACCGCGCATAATAGTCCTAAAAGCAGACCGACTGCAGAAGCGAAAGGTTTCACCCCACGGTTCCGCATCCCGTCTTCCTAATAAAAACAGATACAAACGATGTAACTCTGTCTCCTCTCGCCCGGTGAAATCTGATTTAGCTCGGCGCTGCCAAAATATCCAGAGGATGTATATCTCGGATTAGTGCGGTAGTTTTAAGATGGCTGCCGCCACCGCCGTTCAGCTCTCTTCTCTTTCAATCACCGTTCAGTCTCTCTCTCGCCGCTCCGCAGCTGCATCCAACGGGAGCGGGGACGGGCTGACGTCACGACTGTTATTGTGGGAGCGCGAGCCGCCCGCTTTGCCCTTTGCATAGTCAAGCTCGGAAAGAGACAGGGAGAGGGTGTGGATTGAAAAGATGCGGTGTGTAAAACAGTGTGTTCTCCAATCCTTTACTGCTTAATCCGCCACGATTATTATGGTTTAGTGTCAGCGGTTGAGTTAGCTTGTGTGAGGGTGTCAGCTTTGCTACTTCACAACCATCTTTTGACATTTTAATATTATAGTCATTTGTATAGGCCTACTAACGTTACAATTAGTGTAAGGCAGACTAATACCACAAGATATCCCACAATTAATCAAATCCGTAATGCTTGCTCATGTTTGTGAAGTAGGCTACCATAAAAAAACAATTCCTGCTAAATAATAACATTGTGCATCAGGATTATCATATTTAGGCCTATGCTGAGTTGACACATTGGATGCTACACTTTAGATATCATAAGCTTAGTTTCCATAAACCTGGGGTTAGGACTATACTTTCTGACAATCATGTAGATGCAGTATTTAGGACGCAAGGCTAACCAGTGGAAGTGCAGAAAGCCTTTAAAATATTGACAATTAAAACTTAATCTGCAGGGCATGTAACAAAAATTACTATGTCTACTCACCAAAAGTAGTAAAATTATTTATTCACCTTCACGCTGACATGTTGTGATAAAAGAAGGCTAAATAATATAATTGTGAGTATAGTGTTACATTAATGATCCAGCCTATTTGTTGAATGTGCCATTCAGAATAGAGCATTATCTAAAATATTAAGATGAAATTCATCCAGTTTGTTGTAATCTTTGCTGCAATCATGGCTACATCTGGAGATTTCTTCTTCCCACGGCCAAGATACAGCATGTTTTTTATTTTTCAGAACATTTCTCTATAAAAATTAGCAATGCATTCAATTTTGCTACATTTTGAAGATGTTTCAGCAACAGCATATGATTAGATGTTCTGAGCTGCTTTTAGATTTATTTTGAAGGACGTTTCAAAAGAACATTGAATCTCTGCACACAGCAAAAATCATGGGGTGGAAAAATAAAGGCAGAAAGTGCAGGTCAGAGAAGTCTGTACTTTCTCAAATGAGGGGTGAGGAGTTAGACATCTTTGAGGTAGTTATGGTTATTGACATTCCCTTTCAGAATCAGTGTCATTACATCTTTGGACAGCCAATGAATTTAATATTTTATAATTATTAACCTTTACTGTGGCTGTATGGCAGTGGCCCACCAGTCCTCTATTGATATTCTGATTTATGAGTATTTCAGGATATACCAAGCATTCAACACATTCTAAACAGAATCTATTAAGAATCAAATGTAAGGTCATTCATGTTCATCAATGCAAAATAAGACAGGGAACAAAGGGCACAGGGCTAGACAGCTCATACTTCCTGAAACTCATTCTGATGAAGGCAGCGATATTGAAAGGAAATACATTGATCAGCATGAGTCATCGTCAGGGCCACAGAGAATCTGTTCAGCGTTGGATTACTATAGATTCTATCCAGCTTGATTGTACATTCCACATATTCAACCCCAAAATTAGCATGAAAACACAAAGCTCTGTGCAGATTGAGATTCCATTAAGTCACATAAACACAAAATGTCACAGCTATGTGAAATTAAAAGGAAAGAAGCCTTTTTTCACTTCTACAAACTCAACACAAATTTCTGTAGACAATGGGAAAATGGGTTTTTGGAGCTGTGTTTGCCTGCTGAGCCCACCTGTGGCTGTGATTACATACTGATCTGTTTTTCATCTTTCTCTGCCATTTCATCAGTGAATCATCACACACTTCTCAAGCAACATCTCAAGACATCAAAGATACCATTCTCAGACTAAAATCATTCAATTCTCCCAACTTGATTCAGCATCCCTTCCCCAAAGCCAGAGAGAATTTGAGGTTTCTATCTCCTCATGTTATGAGAAGGGACAATGGGATTTAGGACTAGGGTTTATCACTTCACAAGAGTGATGATACGCCACTGTTCTTCTTTTATACCAAGCTTCAGCCACTATCCATTTTTCCCTGTTTCCAATAGTAACAGACTGCAGAACATAGGCAGTCATGGTGATTTGAGCTCTTTTGTGATGGAGGACGTTTGGGGAAAAAAATACATGCATGTGTATTACATAGAATACAGGAATGTGCAATTTTATGTTAACACAATAATGGCAAAATGCATCAGATAAGTGATTTAAAGTGAGTACTAGAACATATAGTTGTCTTATTTGAAGTGACCTTTAGATATTGCTCTGGTGAGATATATAAACAGAGTTACTATCAGTTGACCTTTATGTAAGAAGGATAACAGACAGCACAATATCCAGCCCTTCAATATTTCTGCTCAAATACGCCAGGTAAAAAACCAGGAAGATTAACAAGAAAACATTACATCTCACATGTAATGCTACTTGTCATCTTCTAGGTTTGACAAGAACATTTCAGTCTTTGTATGTCTGTTCAATTCCTCCCTCCCTAAATCCCTTAGTCTTTATGAAAGACCACGATTTTTGGCTCCAAGTGGCTTAAAAGTCTGGTAAACGTCCTGCAACAAAAAACACAACTGCAAGCATTTTTTTCTGCATGATTCATCGCACATTGTTCCCCATGAAATGTTTTCACCTTTATAATCTTTTATGAAATGTGCACTGAAAAGACTTCTTGTACTGCTGACATCATAAACCTCTCTTATTTTGATCCCTCCCCTCCAACCACCCGACTGGCATGTAACACCCCCTTTTCACTGTCCAATCAATTCTCTGTAAAATCGAGTCCTGTCTCCCGTTTCCGAATGAATAGCAATTCATATTGACTTATGAAATTCAAATACGAACATTATGACTATTCGTGTTTTTTATTGTTATCAGTATTAGAATTTTCCATGAAAGTTGAATCTACAAACCTGTCATTTACGTAAGTAGCTGTTATTACGAAAGTTCAATTGGACTAATTGTAAGTAGTTATTTCCTCTCTTTGGACACAGGAGGGAAGCTGTGGCTCTGAATGCATTATTCGTTTTGTCAGTGTTATATTGTGCATTCTCATTTTTTGTGCAGTAATTCTCTTTGGATTACAATAGAGGCCCAATTTTTCTCCCAAACTCTTTGTAAGCCATAGACATTCTTTGTTTTTGAAATCCAGAGTGAGAATTTGTTTGTTCTTGAATCTGCCCTGATTCTGAATCCACAAAAGAGGAGAAGCACTCAGTTGTGGGTGTCTTTAAAACTAGCTTTGAGACATGAAAACAGATAACAGTACCCCGCAGAAAGTGTTTCGTAGATAATAGGCTTTCAGCTCTCCGGCTCTTGTGTGTGGTCCTGTGAGAGGAGCGAACAAAAGAGAGAGGAAGAACTGGAGTGAGACATCTCAAATGACACATTAAAAAAGATTGATGCACTGGTTCAGTCATATAATGGGGGCAGACAACTGTTCACACCGCTAAACTCTGACTATATTCCTGTCTTTATATTTTAGCTGTAGTGTGACATTCTGTTCTTTTCTATTCTATAGTGGCACTAACAGTATAAATCTTTAATCCAAAGGAAATGAATGATAATTTGTGATAAGATGTTGGTGCCTAAAAGGAGTCCATAGATTGTGGAGGATCATCCTATTAGCTTTGCCTCAAGTCTATTTCATGCATATTGAACGGAGGGTATTCAAAGCATCAATGTTATGATTCATTCATTCCAATCTTCACACCAAATGCAAATCAGCTGGCTGTATACTGCTCAAGGTCATTTACCTATTAAACCCATGTCTCCTTAAAGGAACAGATCATTTAGAAACAAAGCTTCTGTCACTAATAGCAATGTCCTTGAACAAACAGAACTTGTCATTGAATTGGTTGATGTAATTCATTATACTGGACATTATAAAGTGATTCATTCACAATCCGAAACTTAGTTTTATTGGATCAGTCCAAGATGATTTAAACTCAGTGGCTGAATTATTCCTTTGCATAATTTAACAGCTCTTTAAAAATAAATAAATAAATAAATAAAAGGTCTACAAACTTTTTGGTAAAATACCCATTGTGCTGTGTTTTTTTTTCTGATGTTTTCTGAACAATTAAAATGTCAATTTCAAAGACTTTTTTATTTTTATTTTTGTTATACAGGACATTCGAAACATTCTAAACACATTGCACAGTAGGCTCCTCTCTCATCAGCATGACATGCATGCGTTGTGGTACTCTTGTGAATGTCGAAGACTGAGGAAATTAAACAGATTTTTGTTTTCTTTGTGAACAAAGTATTCTCGTAGTTTCATAACATTCCATTTAAACCACTGATTTCACATATACTATTATAATAAGTCTTTACTAACTATCCTCGAGTGTGTCAGTTGTCTTGCTGTCTATGCAGGGAAGGCTTTCGGCTCCGAAGATGAACAAAGGTATTACGAGTTGACATGAGGATGTGTTTGAGTGAACTTTCTTGTGGCTTCCCAGAAGTCTTTCTTGAAGCTTTGGTTGCCCATATATTGTGATTTTATAGAAAAAAGCAACTAGGAAAGACTTATGTTTTCGATGGAAGAAAAAAGGCATATGGTTTTAAAACAACATGAAGGTGGATAAATGATGACAGAATTTACATTTTAAGAGAGACCATTAACCTTGGGACGTATCTTCTTTTTCAGGAAGCTTCCATGGCATTGAGAAAAGAGACAACAGAGATTAAAACTGTATATAATTGTTTGCCGATTTGTCCTCTCATGCTCAAATGATATGCCTATAACATATTTAAGATTAGCATTTCAAAGGTTGTGTTGCAGCTGAAGAAATCTTTTTGTGCAAACATGTAACGCACTCACAAACTGTGTGAGACTGCTGTCGCAGAGGCCTGTCAATTATTGAGATTTCTCTTCTTAGGTGTTGCTACTCTGCTGTGGAGAACATTTTCATCTGTTGCCTGGCAAAGGTGTCCTCAGAGACGAGACAGAGTGCGTCAGAGTCAAACTGAACTGAAGACAGGAGCTGTATTCTCTAAAACCACAAGGTCTTATCAGGACGAAGTTCAGTGTCTGTTGCTCAAATCTGGAAGGAAAAAAAGATCCCTTCCCCAGGAGAAAAGACTAACTGGAATATGACCTACATTGGACGTGCCCTAATATCTTGTAATGTGCTCTGACTTGTTTATTATGTGAAGATCATCTACCACAGGCAGTCTCACGTAACACGACAACACTATTCAGCCAGTCTAGTGTGGTGAGGTTCAAATGTCTGAAATTTCTATTAAACATCCCTATATTTTTCATTCTTTTAAAATTGTATTTCACTAAAAGTTATACTATTATCATAAAATTTTGAGTGAAAAAAGATTATTTCATTAAACCTTTGTTCATCTTCAGAACACAAATGAAGATGTTTTGGTCAAATTGGAGAGCTTTCTGACCTACTACCACAATCAAGGCACAGAAACTTAGTGAAGACATCATTTACGGGGTCATATGATATTGCTAAAAAGAACATTATTTTGTGTACTAGGTGTAATCCAATGTGTTTATGTGATTTAAGTTTCAAAAAACATATTATTTTCCACATACTGTACATTATTTTTTTTCCTCTAAGCCCCTTCTTCTGAAATGGGTCGATTTGTGCAAAGCTTATCGTTCTAAAAGAGCGAGGTGTGCTCTGATTTGCCAGCTATCCAGTGCACTGATTTGCTGATTACCTAAAGCGTTTAGCGGAAGTGTCCTTGCAGAGGTAGAAGGCATAACGTATATTCTTTAACAAATATTTCTTTGGTTTTGAGACTTTAGTTTTTGCCACTTTAGGGATCTTATCTATGTGCTAATAGCTTGTAACACTCTGAAGCAGAAAGAAAACTTGAAATCACATTATATGACCGCTTTAAAATTATTCATGTGACAACTGAATGTTCAACTGTAATTTTGCAAATATAAGAGATTGCTTTCTGTGTGAAAAATTAAATTACTTACCAACTTTTGTTCTGCATGTCACCAGTTTGAAGAGTATCATGATGCATGCATGTGTTTGCTAGGGTTGGGTCGATAGACGATGTCATCGTCATCGCGATGCTCCGCACCGTCGCAGAAGCAGCAACAAGCTCGCGAAAAACACACTTAATCTATGGCGGCAAATCTATGCCATTAATAAGCGAG
>JAUCNO010001323.1:470663-491723 GCA_032353835.1 Enteromius viviparus
ACAGACAGACAAACAGACTGGTATATATACAGGTGGAGCTAATTGAATCATTGAACCAAATGAGCAACAGCTGTGAGGAGAGGTGCATTATGGGGAATGGAGTCCAGGAATGAAAACCGACAAAACGCTGGAGTGCCAAACAGAGCTGTGCTGGCACGTCCAGCTGAATGTTACAATATGAGGGAGTGGGGCATGCCCACACAAAACTCCCCATCACTTCAATGCTGAGGGTGTTACTGCGTGATTGTGGTTGCTTACTGATTCAAAAAAGTCAAAAGAGCCCAACCCCAAGTCTCTATGATATTCTAGTGTCTAGATGCAGTTGTCGTAACTTCTTCAATTTAAGTCTATGGGAGTTTTCACAGAGAGATTACTGTAGTCACACTAATCAGCATGGCAGAGCACAGCTCTTTTGACAGTCACACGCCGGGGACCGCTGTAGTAGCACATGAAGGGCCTTGTGAGGAAATTCAGGTATCAGTCACCGATAGTTCCACCAAGAGAGCCAGAGATAAAGACTGAGAGAGGTGAAAGATTGGTGACAGGCTGTTTGTGACGTAAAACTGACCATTTTTAACTGTCCATCAAAAAGACCATGTATTTTTTGAGGTTAAGCTTATTGGCATCGATAAGTTTCATGAAGAGCTCTTAAAGAAGTCATACAAAGCCAATTTCCACAAGCTAATATGATTCTTTAGGGTCCTAATGAAAAAAATTGTAATATAGTTTGTTTTAAAATTTCTCAAAGCTAGTTTAAAAAAACTATCAGTTAAACCTTGGATTCTCAAAAGTATGCGATCCAATTTTAATAGTTGTGTGTCCCCTCCTATCTGTTCTGTGAGATCAAGTGAAGTACCTGAGAAGGTGATATCAGCTGTGCTCACGGGCAAACATAAAACAACAGACGCTGACATCGCAGCTGGCCGATTCAGTATTGTGTTCGGATCTCCAGAATTACTTGTGGGTGTTAAAAAGTGGAGAGATATGCTTCAAACAGATGTTTACCACAAGCGTCTCATCGGGATTTTCTATCTAACTGACTTTTGCACGCCGCTCTGTTGTTGTGGGGAAAGGTGACGCTGAACGAAACGAACTGTGATTGGTTGTTTGTACGTCGGTCAAATGGCCTTATGGGCGGGCCTTGCCAAAGAAAGCGGCTATGAATTCCAGACCTTCAGCCATCAGTCTGAGGGTCTGGGTAGGCGAGACTAGATCTCCCCACTCTTCTGGTCATTTTCAAAACATAAAAAACGTTTGTGTGTGTTTAAATTAATAATTACTCCTTTATAAACACAACACCAATACATATTTGCAATGGAATATTGAAATCAGGTATAACACATGAAACATAATGAATAGTCTAGTCATTTCAATAATTGAGAATCAATATAGAATATTATAAATCCGTTTTTGACATTATTTCTTCATATCACACATTTAAGCTGATCTTTAAAAAAAAAAAACTGCATACACCATCCGCCTTCACAGCGTCAAACATCAATAATTTTCATATCTGACAATTTCATATGGATAAAAAGTTTTTGGATCAATATTTTTTGGCAGCAGCTATTTACACCAAGTGCACATAGCATTTTTCGATATTTATAACACTTATTGCCAGTGACAATTATCTGCACCTCAGTATTGAAGTGCATTATAAAACAGAATGCAACTTATTGAGTGTAAATGTTCATTTTAATTTACATTATTAAATAGATACCATGGTTGACACCTTTTTTGGGAAAATAAAGCCCTCCCTAACCCTACCCAATATTTTATTTTCAACTTTTTGATTAATTCTTTGACGAAAAAAAAAAACCATGGGGGGGCTGTACTCGCTACAATACTCGCTCAAGTATAAGGCATTGTTTAAAACTCTAAATATTTATTTTATTTGTGTACAGTTACAATAAACAGTTGTGCTTTTGTAAAATAAACAAATTGGATGCGGCAATCCAAAGAACTCTTCACTTAACTGAAATTCTGCTAATTGTTGCAGTTTTTTTTCTATGGTTTTTGTTAATTTAATATTTATTAAAGAAATTATTTCTTTAATAGCTTTATTAAGTTTTTCTCAGTTCTCTGTCTATGCTAATCACTCCTGTTTGATACTTTTTGCTTTGTATTGTATAAAATTATTTATTTATTTTTATGGGTCACAGCCACATATAATTTCAAATGTAATTGTACATTATATTGTCAGTTAATAAGGGCTTAACGGCCGTCGGTTAAGAAAAATAAAAAAGTATTTACGTTCCTATTTCCAATGGAGTCTAATAAGTTAATCAGGTGAAAATAATAATAATACAACTGCCCCACCTGAAATATCACTGCATCTCCTATCTGGATCCGGGCCTGAGACTGCATCCACAAAACGTTTTACAATTATAAAGATGTTTTGTGGTTAATAAAGGAAGGTTTACTAGCACATTTACCTGTCCGGCTGTAATTTTAGTTACAAACATTGCATTTTTTATTGTGAACAACCGCATATTTCTGAAGACGTTCAGCTAATACATGCAAATTACATATACACTACATACTTGGTCCATTAGAGGGCAGTAGTGCTTCATGCATTAAAACTGAAGCGCCTTAATCATTTTTCTCCTTGAATATTTCCTTCACCGAGAGGTTAAATGTTCTGACATACTGTATTATAACCATATGGATGCAAAGATGACATTTAACGGTGACACCCAGCACTTGATTTTTGACATTGCAGCAGTGGCCTAAAATATAGGCAGACTAAAGTACTTCAAACGTTAGTTTAGAAATACCAGACTCTAATAAATGTGCCTTCAGCATAAGAGGAGCTGATCAATATTCTGATGTTGTAAGCAAGTCTGAGAAGCGCAGAAAGGACCAAATTGCCCCATGCTGAGCGTAAATGTTGAGTGTTTCGTGTCATTCAAACTTGAGCGTCGCTCCTCTTATCGTGATTGGTTTGTCAGATCATCATTTGATGAAGGATAAACACACACTCGTACACTTTGGAAATCACTAAGGTTTTTAATTTCCAAATCACCTCTCATCTTATATGGAGAGATGCCCAGAGTGCCCTTACTTACCGGCTTTTCATTGGCAAATTACCACACTTTTCAGTCAAACACGGTTCTTTAGCAGCTGTATCTGAATTGGTCAGACGTATACTGAGAACTGCAAAATGGTGGATGTCAAAAGCAAAAGAGGACTTCAACATGAAAAATTGTAGGGCGGTGCATAATTGAACACATGCATGGCACATCAGAGCAGGTCAAAGATTTTCTAAATCGCTCCTACGCCAAGGTGGTTCCGGAGGATTACAGTCAGCGGCTGATACAGAAAGTGAAGGGACCTTGTGTAGTTCTCGAGAGCTTTGCGGTTTGAGCGACGTCGCATTACATTATTTATTTACATCCTCATTCTATAATAAAACAAACCCTGACTGAATGTGCTAAGGCCATTTGAAATTCCTCCTTTTTCCCCTTCTGTGAATTATCATAAGAAGATTACGAAAGTTCCATGATGACAGAGCAGAAGTCTATCAAACTCCTTTGATCTGCGGCTCCAGTCCCAGGTACTGCACAAAGCTTTTGACAGGGATTTGCTCTGGGCTGACTCTTTTTCAAATGATAATTACTGTTTTGTTGCTGTGCTCGCACTGAGCACGCACCGACTTTAACAAGCTAAAGAAGCTTGAAAATCCACCCAAATAACCAAAGTGCATCTATGGCCCTGATTATTTGTGTCCTTCATTCAGACCTGTGATTGGTCCTTTCATTGGAGAGGACACTTAGATTACATAAACAGACTTATTTTCTGTTGGATCTGTTATTTGTATCTTTATTTCATTGTGTCCAAAACCAAGAAAATAAATCAATCTGTCATTATTTACTCTCATTCAAACCTGTAGCCCACGTTTTCTCCCCTCGAATCACAAAAATAGACATTTTGAAGAAACTCTTTTCCATTTCATAGTGGTGTTTTGTTAATCTAACTCACTTTTGACAGCATGTCATTCATGAATGAACAAATCTTGCTTTTTGAACTATGCTAATATCCTACGAATGGTGTAATGTTGCTATTTTGCATTCACAGCAAAGACAGAATGAGTTAAGTTATTAAGTATGGCTGTCGTTACAACCTGATATACATTTTACCCTGATAGCACACGGACATCTAGGAGACGTCTATTTGACGTCTGCTTTAACATCTGCAAGACGTACTATTTAGGTTGTTTGCTCATCTGCAGTACATCTGTTGGATGTCTCCTTTTAGATGTGAAAATAGACATTTATTAGATGCCTTTAAGATGTTTATGATTATGAATGTATGTAAAACGGACATCTGAAAGACATCTGCCAGAAGATTGTAGACAGCAGATGCTTTCCAGATCAAGAGTTCTTTGCAAACATATGTGTGCTATCTGGGCCTGCAGAAAAGGTCACTGGACAAATCAATGAATGGATACAAGTAAAAGAATCAACAGATTCACTTGGATGTGAGCACATTTGTGAAGCTCTAAAAAGCACCATATAAATGATCCATAAGCTACAGTACCGTTGGCACATTGCTGGTTCATGCCAGAATTCCCCTTTTATGAAAAGCAATGTTTAAAAACAACATGAATATTGACATAACTGTAATTTTTAGTGTGAACTGTTCCTTTGAGGTATAGAAAGAAAGGATTTTGGAACGTTTCTTAATAAAATGGAAAGTATTTGTTTTGTTCGAATATTTCTTCAGCACTGAAGGCCACCGGTCACACTAAAATTAAGCAAAAACAGGCTGATTTTAGTCATCTGTGCAATCAAACACAAACCTGCCTTTCACTTGTATGTATGAAGGAAAACGATGAGACACGAAAAATGTGCATGGCTGTATTTTTTTTTTTTTCATGTCACGGATGACTAAGCAGAGAAATGGCAGCATTTCCAAATTAAAATTTAAGCACTAAAATTGCTTAATTGTGCGGTTATTTCACCGGCTTTATTAACATAAGCAATTCCTGGGACATAGCACTACTATAGCAGAAAATTGGCATTCTGGCCAGAGGGAATTAAAAAGCTCAGCTTGTAAACGGTAGACTGAGATTTCTAAGCTAGCGGAACTGACATTTTCAGTTTTTCACCAATTATGATCCCAGCCCTGTTCCTCCCTCGGCTCTTGAACACACTTTTAAACATTACAGATTACCCTGCACATATAGGGAGCGAATGCTTTAGCATGTGATACTGATTTAAGTCTATGGACTGGCAAGATACTGGCCTGATAATGTCCAAATGCTCAGCATATAAATATAATTGATATCTGTGTGACCATGCGTCACTAAATATAAGAGGCCATCTTAGACTAGGATAATATTGCTGGTGCAAATAATATGTACTTAAATGTTTATTTTAAAATGTGAACACTACAAATATATTGTTAACACTTTAAAATTAATGATCAACATTAACACGAAATAAAAATGAACAATGTTTCTACAGCATTATTAATTTTAGTTAATGGTAATTTTAGCCTTTTCTAATACGTTAAAATCACAACTTTAGTTAGCTATCATGAACTAACAAAGAATGGTTGTATTTTTATTAACTAACATAGATGAATAAATACTGTAACAAATGTAGTGTTCATTGTTTGTTCATGTTAGTTAATACATGAACTAATGTTAACAAATGACACCTGATTCTAAAGAGTTTCCATTATATTTACATATGTACAGTAGATTCTTAATAAGAATTCCAAAGCAACTGAATCTTTAGTATACTAACCTGTTATACTTAAAGGTGCTGTATCTAAGTTTTTGACTGTCCTTAGCATAAAAATACCATTATATGTTTACAGATATTTAATGCTAAGTTAACATACTTGTGTATCTGAAAAACAATACGACAGTCAGCTAATCTCCTTTGAAAATGTGCATTCTGGGAGGAATGTCTGTGTTTGTTTCGGCCTGTGTCTCTCACCTACTGCCTCAATTTTTGGAGATCTGGGTTGCCAGTTGGAGGAAAATACATTGCATTTCGTTCATCGTGCGCTTGTTCCTGTTGGTGTTGTCAAGTCTGAGGAGGAGGGGCCCGGTGAAAAAAAAACCCTCTGCAATGTTTAAAATTTGGACTGCAATATCTGGTTTAATACTACATAGGCTACAGCACCTGTAAATTCTGCTAAATTTGAACTAATTTCTTGCTTAATGCACTGTCATTTGGCATTTTTGTAGTGTCAAGGTCCAACTAAAGATATACTGAAGTACATTTGATTGTGCTAGAGTGGTATTATATACTTCGGCTACACATTAAATGTCTTGCATTTAGGAAGATATTACTCAAAAATAATTCAGTTTTTATTAATAGTGACATTAAATCACATTTTAGGCTTATTAAGTAGCAATTCGATTACTACTTGTGCACAATGCACATTTCTTTTATATATTCTATGTATGTATGCATGTATATATATGCAGTATATATTACATCAAGCAATATTACATCAATTCTCCTGAAATAAGTTCACGCCACATATCATAACAAGAAAAAGCAAGCCATAGAAGCACTGAAGCCTTCACACTTTTGATTGCAACACCCAAAAATATGCAAATCTCAAAAAAACTTTGCTTGTTCTGTTGTAACATTCTCCCCATTTTTCTTGCTCATCTCCCTTCAGTCAAGCTCATCCATCCACGGTGAACGAGTAAATAAAACGTTTTTGAATGAGATCCATACACCATGTAATCTCGCTAAATAACTGCAAGACACCCGCTGCTTTTTGTGGGGAATGAAAATGATTTGCGTGCTCTCAGACTAAATGCATCACGCAGATGCGGAAATGAAGATGGGACGGGCACGTCTGGAGCCTGTTGAAATATCTGAATCGATTTTAAAACGCAGTGAGTTTGAAGACAGAAGCCATTCGCACCTGAAGAGCAAAGAGAGGTGGCAGATATATATTTAAAAAGTAAAAATGGCTTGTTTTTTAATGCTTTAGGGTGGAATTGCCTGGGTATATGGAAAAATGACAGCTTGAGTCACATTGTCTAGGGAAACTGAGTGATTCAGGCTTTTATAAAAAACAAAAACAATTACAAAACTGACTCTATATTTGCAGTATAGTGCAGCATTATGTTCCTTATTGGTTAAATCACATAAAGCACTGTCGGTTAGAAAACAGTCCTAGATGAAGTATGATTGCTCTCTTACCTTACAGTGGCTAAGAGGCTCGTTTTGTAAAGGAACCGAATATGAGAGTCATTATTAACTATCTAGAGAAATACAAGAGTGCAGTTAAATAAAAAGCCAAAGAAGAAGTTGAAAAGAAAGAAGTACTTATGCAGCAGAGCAGACCAACCAGCTGTGTGATGTTAATTTGAGCAAAGATCCATGACGCATTAAATCAGACAATGAATTTTTGAGAAATATTAAAAAATATGGTCACACTGCAGCTTTTTTGCTTTAACAACAAAGGGAATTAGCGACTGGCAAATTGCAGTGGCCTGTTGAGTCAGAGTTATGTTTGTAATGCCCAATAAATCGCACGCCCCATTAGAAACGTGCCTAGAATAATTTTATTAATTGCAAGGTTATGACACAAGACTGCTTTAATTTGATAATTTTTTCCCCCTACACACTTAAGCCATCACCCATCTGTGCATTGTGTGCTAACCCCCATTTAGGGTGACCAGGCAACCATGATCAACTCAGGACGGATCAGATTGGGGACTTTTCATGAACAGGGCCAGAAAATGGTCAGTGAAAGAAAATTGTTAACCTCAGGAAGTCAAATGAAGTATTGTATGTGCATTTTATTTATTTATTCATTTATTTAATTTTTTTAGGCGTACAATTATGTGTCCAAAATTTGTAACATGAGAAAATGCAGCTTAAATCTGCTTAATTTTATTTTATGACGATTAAGCAATTAATCGAATTTCAGAAGGAGCATGCACGAACGAACGCACATGCCACCAATCTCATTATTACCGATTACCCCGCGAATCTTCTCTCCTCTGCCTTAAATACCCTCCGCCTCCCCTTCCGCCACCCGAGCCGAAGGCTCCCTTATTTTGCCAAGTTCTCCACTTCCTCTGGGTGGCACGCGGGGACCAGGCTGGGCTCCGAGCATCTGTTAACCCTAGCCTCCTAGAGGGTTGAACCTCCTAGGGCTCGGAGGCCACTGGGCCAAACAAGTTATTTTATCGCAAATAGGAACTGGGAACTAGTGAAATAATGTTAGTAGTGTTTATAACATGTTAGATAAGTTTATTTAACTGTAGAATATTCAATAAAAGTTTGCAAAATAAAATTGCAAAATAAAAAAAAACTATTCAAACAGTTTTCTACATAAAAAACTAAACTTCAGTTTGAAGCACTGACTGTATGCAGTTGTTAAATTTACTGTAAACTACATGCCACTGATGGTTTCTCATGGTTGAAAAAGCACAAAGCAAAGAGAAGATGTTTATTTATAGCAACTAAAGCTAGGCTAATTACATGGGGAAATGCTTTTAACTAAAACATATCTGCTCATTTTGACACTTCACACTTTTTCGAGTTGACAAGTAATGCATTAAAATAGGTTTGTCCAAAAATAATGTTCCAAATCAGTATGGCTTTCTTTTTTTAAGTGGAACATAAGATTACATATTCTGAAGATTCTTGTTTTAACCCTAAAATGAAAGTCTGTAAAATCTAAAGCAGAGTTTGATAGGACTTACATTCAAATACACAAAAGATAGGTTTGAATCTCATGAAGGTGAGGAAACGTTTTGGTAGATTTTGGGTTTTAGTTAGTCCCCAAACTGCTTAAAATCTTCAGTCGTACCCACACGGTCTGATCAGGTGATAGAGAGCAGGAGCTGTCCGTGGTGCTGAACATCGACAGATCAATCCTGTGAGTGAGCGAATGAGATGAAACACAGATGTTTTAGAAACTGCTCATACAGCAGGAACACTTTTGCCTTCAATAATGATGGTCTTCAAAATCCTCCTGGGAGGTTCCTACTTTTCACATGATGTGCATTCAACTGCATTTAGGAAATATGAAATGGCTGTGATCTCATATACTTGCTTCACTTCCTGAGAAAAAGGATGCTTTATTTACACTCTTGAAAGGTGTGTGATGGATTTTTAGTAGTCTTTATTCTATTTTATCATTCCCAGGGTGCCACAAAGCTGCACTAGGCTCATGCAACAACTAAATACAGAATGTTTTCTGTAAACTGCGTTGCTACATCAATAGCACACTAAATGGCTTTTCACACTTGAAATAGTTATCCCTGGGTCATTCTAAACTAGGGGCAAATAAAATTCTAATATGTGACCCTTGACAACAAAACCAGTCATAAGTGTTAATTTTCAGAAATTAAGATTTACACATGATCTGAAAGCTGAATAAAAAAGCTTTCCATTGATGTATGATTTGGGTGTCAATATTTGACCGAGATACAACTATAGGAAAATCTGGAATCTGAGTGTACAGAACAATCTAAATGCTCAGAAAATCACCTTTAAAATTGTCCAAATTAGATCTTATCAATGCATATTACTAATTAGTTTTAATATATTTTCAGTAAGAAATTGACTAAATATCTTTATGGAACATGATCTTCACTTACTATCCTAAGGATTTTTGGCAAAAAAGAAAAATCAATAATTTGATTTTGACCCAAACAATGTATTTTTGGCTATTGCTACAAATATACCCCAGCAACTGGTTTTATGGTCCAGGGTCACATATTGATTCTTGTTTTACGCTGTTTTTAACTTAAAAAATAATCCTGGGTACATACTGTCTTTCACACTGTACACTCCTAAACCCCAGGTTAGTGTTCTTATTTGCATGTTTGCTGTGTCGGTGTCATTGACTGGACGAATGCAGCAGGCTAGCTGTTTACATAATAGCTTTACCATCGTGCGTCCTTATATTTTTCCTGAACCGTCTTTTCAAATTATCATGTATGTAAAAAACATTCCAATTCATGAAATTTTTGTCAACATTTCACACATTCTGCCTCAAACGCTGCAACAACTGTTTATCCACATTTTTCTTGACGTAAAAACTTACTTATTGTCTTAATTATTGTAACGGTTCTACTCTCTTTGGCTCAGCGGGTAATGGAGGAGGAGACACGATGGTAAGATATAAATGATTTTATTAAATGAATGTAAAGTTTATGATCAATGAAATGAATGAACTCAGTTCATTCATAGAAGTTCCAGCACATAGTCCACACATTCAGCGATCTCCAGGTGAGCTTGATTCCTTTCACACATACGATACCAGTCCAATCCTTCAATGACAGTGATGTCCGCTCTTTTCCTTTGCAGTTTGATTCCAGTGAACAAAGAGCTTTAGGGACGAAGGTCTGTGAAGACAGGTAAGTATGATCGGTGAGTAAACTCAGGTAAGTGAAGGAACAACTCACATATGGTCTCCGTGCATAGTGCTCAGATTGCTCATGGCTTTCGTAAAGTGGATGAGTGTTCTCCCATGTAAGTGGGTGCTGGTGAGTAGAGGCGTGAAGCAAATGGCATGAAGTTAAGAGTAGTGTTGTTACCGGAATCACAGCCACTGGTGAACTGGAGAGCTGGGCTTTTAACCATCTCTCCTGATGGCATCCAGCTGGCAGTGATTAGCTCGTTAGGCACCTGAGCTAGTGAGCAGTTGACTGCACTGATCCCAGTGCAGTCCATAGGCCTGACAGTACTTTTGATGTTGTTGAGTGTGAAATTGTTTTTTTGGGCTATGTGTAATCAGTGAACCTTAGACTGCTTTATACAGTGACAAGAAGAGAATGATAAAGTCACTCATATGACATGCTTGATGAGGAGATTGTCAAAAGGTAAACTGGTATTCTAATAAATATCAATGCAAATTATAATAAACATTCAATAATGGATGTAAAATGTTTTTGTCTAATTTTATATCAATTATTTTTTCCTTTTACAGATTCAGTCATACTCAAAGAAGTGACCTCCCACCGGCTTCCTCTTGGTCAGTCATCACTTACCTAGTGCACTGGCTCCACCAGTCATGCTCAGCACCATCGGCCCTCCACCTGTGCCTTCAGATTCACCAGCTCTCTCTCTATAAACCGGCCTCCAAATTTTGGCAGCCACAACATCTACATCTTGACTCTTTCCTCGACTCTGCTGTGGGTTGTCTTCTATGGGTCTGTGCCATGTGCCAAACACCAGGCCTCCAAGTGATCATCATCTGCCATCATCCCCATGTGCTCCTCACCATCCCTACACCATCTCCTCTTCCACCTCCAAAACACACTCCTTCTCTCCCTGCTCTCTTGCTTGAACGTTCATCTTTGTTGTCTTTGCACACACACTGCTACTCACCCCTGTATTTTTTCAGTTTATATTTTTATTTTCAGAAAACTGCATCCAGTACTTTTCAGTAATAACAAAAATGTTATAACTCTGCCATTGCATTTCACACTTTTTTCATTTATTATAATATTGCTGTTTTTTTTAAATAATGTATTAATGTATTGTATTTTAGTAAGACAAATGATCTAAGTGCATTTTTAATGCATGTAATAGTTGTTGTTTTTTTCACAAGGGTATTGTGACATTGAATCATCAGACAGCGGATCCATTTGCAAGTCGTTTAAAAATAGAATCGTAGTCAGACAGATACAAATCAATCACCGCAAAAACAGATATGTAAAGGCAAGGCAAGACAGTCAGGCAAAGTTATCAGGCAAATATCTGTATAGATAGTCCAGGCGTGGGCCAGCGCAACAGGTGAGAATCAGAATCCGTGAAAGCAGTCCAGGTAATATCCAAAGAATCAGTCAAATAATTTCCACAAGAGTAAATGCTCGGTGATGTTGGCAAGAACAAAACTTCACGTCTATCTGCTGTAAAAGTCTCACTTAAATAGCGCTACAAACAAGCAACACCTGTAGCGGAAACTACAGAGGTACCACAGGTGAAATGGGTCCAGGTAGGAACACTAATACTCCGGGGAAAGTTCCCACTGATGACAGTCGGAGAGAGTGGTCAAAACCAGACCACAGTGGTCTGGTTTGTGACTGGTGTAATTTGTTTGACTATTTTGAGAGGAGAGCCAGACTGACTGTACAGGTTTGTATGCTGGATTCCGGCGTTAATGCTGGTCTGATTGATCCGTGAACCTTTGTACAGCCCTTTGCAGATGTACATGAGGTTGGTCCCAGGTTTCCTCACTACGGCGGAGCCAGTGATCCAGGGCTGGTAAGTTGGTTGGTTCACCAGACCAGGGGAACGGAGGAGGTTGGAACCCTAGTATGTATTGGAACGGTATCACACCTGTCGATGGTTTTCGGCGAAAGTTTTGAGCGTATTCTGCCCACAAAAGGTAGCAGCTCCAGTCATGCTGATTTTGGTGGCAAAAGGAATGGTTTAGTCTTTCTGCTTGGCCATTGGATTGAGGGTGGTAACTGGACGTGAGGCTGATGTTGATGTTCTTCTGTTTGCAAAAGGAATCCCAGTGAGTGATGGCCACCAGAAACAGTTGGTTAGTAATTCAGTTGTGGCTAGGATTCCTGGGTGTCCAGAGCTCGGGGTATCGTGGACGAGATGCATGACTCGTTTGTGCAGAGGTTCGGGTACGTACTCCTTGCCCTGTGGAAATTTGGGTGGAGGTGCTTCTAGGGACTGGGCCTCCGTTATTTCTGCCATGATGTCCCAATGGACTGGTGCTACAATCAGTGGTGGAGGTATGATAAACTCTGGGTCTGCGAGTGGTGTCTGGGGGTTAAACTGGCGGGACAGAGCGTCTGCCTTGCAATTCTTGGAGCCTGGACGATAAGTAATTTTAAAATTAAATCGAGTGAAGAACAACGCCCACCTGGCTTGCCTGGAGTTAAGTCTTTTGGCGGACTGGATATACTCTAGGTTGTGATGGTCAGTGAGTACTAGGAATGGGAGTTTGTAACCCTCAAGCCAGTGTTGCCGTTCCTCCAATGCATATTTCATGGCTAACAGTTCTTTGTCTCCAACGTTGTAATTCTGTCCTACCAATGTGAGCTTGCACGAATAGTAGGCGCAGGGAAACAATTTTGATTGACTGCCATGGTGTTAAGCGAAAACGGCCCCCACTCCAGAATAAGAAGCATCCACCTCTACAATGAACTCCAGTTCGGGGTCTGGGTGTCGAAGAATGGGTGTTGTTGTGAACCTCTCTTTCAGATTATGTAAGGCTTGATCACTCACCTGTGTCCATCGTAGAATGTTGGGCCCCTTGCGTGTCATGGTGGTCAATGGGCTGAAGTTCCTGATAAAAGACCGGTAGAAATTGGCGAACCCAAGGAAGCGCTGTAGGTCCTTAATGGTTTTAGGCTTGGTTTAGTTGAGCACAGCATTGGCCTTTTGCTCGTCCATAGTTACACCCTCTGGGCTTATGATATATCCAAGGAAATAGATGCGTGTCTGATGGAACTCATATTTGGGCAGTTTAGCATATAACTGTTGTTGAACTAGACGTTTCAGGACTGACGTGTTGCACATGTGAAGTGAAGTCTTCTGAATAGATTAAGATGTCATCAATGTAGATGATAACTTGACGGTTGAGCATATCTCGGAAGACATCATTAATGAGTGCCTGGAAAATAGAGGGGCTATTAGCAAGACCGAAAGGCATTACCCGGTATTCATAATGCCTGGTGGTGGTAGAGAAGGCTGTCTTTCACTCATCTCCCTCTCTGATACGAATCAGATTATATGCACTTCTTAGATCAAATTTTGTGAAATACCTGGCCTTTCAGAGTTGCTCTTATGCTGAGGGTACCAGAGGCAATGGATATAGCTACTTGACAGTAATGTCGTTGAGTCCACAGTAATCTATGCAGGGTTGAAGACTGATGTACTTCTCTTTAACAAAGAAAAAGCCTGCAGAGGCTGGAGAGGTGGATGGGCGGATGAATCCCTTGGGCAGCTCCTCCTGGATGTAGTTCTGCATACTCGTTGTTTCTGGTTGAGACAGTGGAAATATCCGGCCCTTAGAAGGTGCTGCACTGGGCAGAAGATCGATGGCACAATCTGTGGCCCTGTGCGGTGGTAGCTTGGTAGCCTTTTCTTTGCTAAAGGTCTCCAACAGGTTGTGATACTGTGAAGGCAGGTGCTCGTGCAGTTCGCTCTCTGTGTTGTGCTTTAGTGTAGAAGAGGCCTGTTCCTTCAGACCATCAAGGCAGTGGTTGTGGCAATAGTCGGACCAGCGGATGATTTCCCGATCGGGCCAAGAGATGTCAGGGTTATGCAGCCAGGGGGATGACCCGAGGATAACCCGAGGATGACAGGGTGACGAAGTTTTCTGTGACATTAAATCATCAGACAGCGGATCCATTTACAAGCTGTTTAATAATAGAATCGTAGTCAGACAGATACAGATCAATTACCGCAAAACAGATATGTAAAGAGAAGGCAAGACAGTACCAGTAACAGGCAATGGGTCGAGGTATCAGAATCAGTGAAAGAATCAGAATCCGTGAAAGCAGTCCAGGTAATATCCAAAGAATCAGTCCAATAATTTCCACAAGGGTAAACACTCGGTGATGTTGGTAAGAACAAAACTTCACGTCTATCTGCTGTAAAAGTCTCACTTAAATAGCGCTACAAACGAGCAACACCTGTAGTGGAAACTACAGAGGTACCACAGGTGAAATGGGTCCGGGTAGGAACACTAATACTCTGGGGAAAGTTCCCACTGATGACAGTCGGAGAGAGCCACAGAGGTCTGGTTTTTGACAGGTATATATGATGCTGTACTTTTTTATGTACTCTGAACATCTATAATGTGCACAACAATATATAATGCATTAAAGTTTTATTGATATTGAAGTGTGTACAGTATGTGCGTATATATACTGAAAAAATATTATAATAATATAATATACTAGTGTAATGCTAATGCATTTCAAATTTGAAAAATGTAATACAATTTAATGTATTTGAAGTACATTAAAACAATATTTCAAATATGGTCTAAATGTACTTCATTAAGTATTAAAAGTACATTTTAAGTGTATTTTTTAAGAAATGCACTTAAATTGCCCTAAATATACTTAAAATGGGTCAATTTGAAAAACAATTTTAATGTATTTAATATATTGCAAATATATAAAAGTTTAAATTAAATATATCTTAAAATACACTTAATATATTTAAAGTTGTTTCAAAATTATACATTTAATATGCACTTAGTATAGCATAATTTAAATATATTAAGTATGTCTAAAAAGTAGCCAGTGGGACTGGAACATGGAACACAGAGGGGTTAACAATTGCCTCTGTGGCTGAGACAGTACATGCTGCAAGTTCATAAGAGAACCAAGGTGAAGCAGACGGGAAAGAGGCCCTCCAGGGCAGAGCAGGTAGGACAAAGGCCTTCCAGGGCAGAGTTGACGATTCGGAAACCCATGACTAAGCATGATAATGTCTCCGAGATCCATCCCTCTCATTTATCCATCTTTGGCTCTCGGCCCTTCAGTGGTTCCTTCAGTGTGGGTAAGCGGGTGAGGGACCGTTGCTCTCTAGCTCCAGGACTGGATGCTGTTTGCCTACATTGGACATTTCAACATCCCCTGTACCCTCCCCTGTTGCAGTGTTATGTCTTGTGATTATATGTTTTTATTTGTTTGTTTCTAAGGTATTTTTTACCCCTGATCGCACAATGCCATTCTCGAAGGACAGTCCGGCAGGTTTTTTTTACCCTAGTTCTCCTAATGTATCTTATTTCCTTATTTTTCTATATGATGGTGCCGTTGGGTTGGCTGCCATTGTGACTGCTGTGGTCGCAAAAAATCATTTCACTGAATATTGTACTCTGTATGATTGTGTATGTGAAAATAACATTTTATTTTCAATTTAAAATTTGAATTTGTGATGGCTTCCATAGCTGTGGCAGGGCAGGATGAGAGTTCTGTGGCAGCCCTTCTGACCATGACAGGGCAGAACAAGGATTCAGCAGGCCCCGTGGCCATGACAAGGCAAATGTAACAGAGTTAAAAATAATAATAATAGAAAAAAAAGAATATTTAATACTAATTATATTCATTGTTGAATTTCATGAAATTAGAGTGAGCTAAATCGAATGGTGTTTTGGTGCCCTCTAGTGGTCAATACATTGCAGACGTTATGACTGTTTTGTCCATTTTCGCTTACCGTAGTTCAGCAGAAAAAGGTTAAGGCTGCTGCGGTAAGCATGTTTTTCCTCTCTCCAGTTCAGTGTTTACAATACGATAAAAGTGTGTTTAATATGATGTCCACGAACCATTACAGCCGGAGGCTGTCCACGAATCACTACAGCTGGAGGCTGTCCACGAACCATTACAGCCGGAGGCTGTCCACGAACCATTACAGCCGGAGGCTGTCCATGAACCATTACAGCCGGAGGCTGTCCACGAATCACCACCGCCACGACCACAGCCGGATCCTGATCCGCCACCTGAAGATCCAGATCCGCCACGACCACAGCCGGATCCGCCACCCAAGGATCCAGATCCATTACTGCCACAACCGGATCCTGATCCACCACCTGAAGATCCAGATCCACCACGACCACAGCCGGATCCGGATCCGCCACCTGAAGATCCAGATCCACCACGGCCACCGCCGGATCCTGACCCACGGAGTCATAGTGGATCCGCTATGCCATCCTGGACGCATCCCAAGTTAAGTCCTGGTCGTTACCATCTCATGCTAAAGACTTTCAACTTTATTAATAAACTCTTTTCAACTTACTTCCACATCTCCTCATCCTTACTCAAGCTGAGCGTTACACTGATAAGGGAGACATGCAAAAAGTGCAGGGCAGGGGTGTTTGTAGAACAAGCCTCCCCTCCTGAAATTGCATGCGTCTCTGAATGTAGTGCATTTATAAAAGTTCTATAAGGTGCCAGTTTCAAGGGCTCTTGTGAAAACTTGGTTTAGACCGTCTAATTGGGAATGCATGACTAATGCCAAAGGATTTCCTAATGACTTATAGTTCAGTGTGTCAAGTTGTTCTCTATGTCGTGTAGAATGTCTGAGCTCTGGTATCTCTTGAGCAGGAATGTCTCTATTTAGGCTACATCTTGCTTCCAAGAAAGCCCTACAATATCCAGAGAGTTGAGGTACTCAGGGCAGATCTCATCCACTATTCTTAAAGTGCCCCTATTATGCCATTTTAAAGGTTGTTAATATTGTTTTATGGAACACGGGCGAAACAGAGTTAGACAAGGAGCAGGCAAAATCGTAGTCAGAATACAGGAAAAACAGTTCAGGGCAGGCGGCGAGAAAGCGGAAATCAAAACACAAATGTAAATCAAACACGGTAGTCAAAACACAGAACAGAACGTGGTGAAACCTCACCGTGAGGGTAGGGTCGAGAATGTCCTGGGTGCTTACCCACGATCTTTCCTCTGGGCCAAAGCCTTCCCAGTCAATTAGGTACTTGAATACAAAAGACGCACATTTTTGGGCTGGGGCTGTCAGTCATAATTTAATATTTTTTTAAAAGTTTATTAGGCCAATTTATTTATTACCACAATGGTAGAGTATCTGAGACACAAAGCGCGGCCCATTGGTTGACTGTCTTTGAGTTGAGTTAGTCCATTTAAATCTCAGGCCACACCCTACCTTCCTCCTGGCCAGCCCTCAACTCCCCTTGACAAAATCTGAGTTTGACCGGAGTTTGAGATAAGTCCATCTAGGGCTGGGCGGTATACACCGCACAATATATTATGCGCATCTCATCAGTAAAGCCGGTTTTTTTGTTAGCGCTAAAACTACGTCACCTGTATTTAGAAGGAACGCTAGCTTATACACAGAGCCGTAGATCGCTGACAAGCTGCGCGTTAAGTTTCGCGGGTGACGTTTTATTTTTATCCAATGATATGGGATGTTATAGCACCAATTTTTACTTTTAGAGAGTTTGTATTATACTCAAATAGCCTACCTAACTTTTAATATTAAAGACACCAGTACTGTATCAGTGTTTGCATTCGTTGTGGAGTTCTTTGCTGTGGAAGTTAGAAAAACAAACTGAAAAATTCTTGAAATTGTAAAAATGGTATCTTAAAGGAAGTCTGCTTGCAATAAATTAGTCTATTGCCATCAATGTCAGAGCCATTCATTCTAAATATAACCAAGTTCATAGAAGGCAAATCTCAGGACAGTCAGAGCGCTCATAGTGCACACAGTGCGTAAAGCCATACTGGAGTTACAGAGATCAGAGATTTTGTATAACATTGATATAACATTTTGTATAACATGTCTTTTGTTAGTTCAAGTTAGTTAATGCAATCACCAGTGTTAGCGCTTTTGTTAGGGGGGCGTGCTTCCAATAAAAATAAAAAAATCATGACAAAGTTGTTTATGTGTGAATGTTTGAACACAATGATTATTGGTGGAATGGTCTGTGAGGCAAGGGGCACAAGGTAAAATCTCACCTAAGGAAGCAAATTGGCCAGTGCCGGCCCTGACGACAGACTTTTATGTTTATTATGATAATATTATTTATGCTTCACATACAAAGTTTAAATACAAAATACATCTGAACATTTTTTTAACAGGTCGGCTATTTTTCAATGTACATGTCATGAATCGGCGTGTGTTTAAGCTGAGCCTCTCAGCGAGGAAAAGGAGCGGAGCACAAAGGGAATTTCCAAAACAAAAAAAAAAAGTTTAATATCAAAAGCCAACAGAGCAAAACAAATGCTGACGAGGCAGCAATAAAACACACACATGATGAACGAACATCACAACGTTAACAAGACCTGAATACAACAGAAAGACAACGGTATTTAAAGGTATACAAATCAAAGGAAAAAAGTGAGGGCATGGTGTAGAACAACAGGTTCAATTCAATTCAATTGAGCAATTGAGGGCAAAACCAAAATGACACAGACAGCGGGGGAGACAAGACAAGACAGAAACAGAAAGACAGACGAGAATGTCAAAGCACAGATAGACTTTTTGTTTTACTTTTTAGATTTCTATTTTGATTTTGTTGGATTGCCATTATTTGTTGTCATTTGTTATGCTGTCATTTTAAAAATAAGCAGGGATCCAAATATTTTTCATATTTTATTTGGCTTCATTTGATAACAAACAAATCAACATAAGTGTCAGAATGTGGTGCAGGAAAGCAATTAACTGAAGACAGAAACTGGGCAAACAGAGCACATGGGGAACACCAACAAACAGCCCAGAGCTTGACAATTAGCATGTATGCTTTGGCTTATAGTTTCTAACAGGAGCAGGAGCAGGAGCATCACAAAACATATTATCAAAACAATCAACATAATAACAATCAGAATTAAGATGATAAAGCTACTGAAAATGACTTTATTATTAATATTATTTATTATTATTTGGTATTATTTTTTTCCGCACAAATACATATTTTAATCGGTTCCTGATCTCTTTAGTTCTAGTGCAATAGACAGCAGGGTTTATTAGGGGAGAAACTAGAGCAGGTACAATGAAAATTGAATTTCGCCCTGTCAAATCTAGCCCAACAATAAATCGGATTAGAAAAATAGAGACCAGCTTTGGTACAAAAAAACTGAACAAGACAATGAGGTGACTCAAGCAGGTGCTGATCATTTGCTTTTTGTCTGAGTTGTTGGAGAGTTTAGCAACACTATATGCCAGGACAGCATAGGTACACAGAATAAAAGGAAACTGCCCAAATACTGGCACCAGACTTACTATTGAATTTATGAAAAAATATGGTTCAGGATCAGGAACACAAGAAGCTCTAATCATCGCAGGATAATTACAGAACACATACCTAATGACAGACTGACAGTATGGAACACTGTCTACTAATGCTATCAAATAACCCATAACAGCAAAACCAGCGAGCCAGGTTAGAAAAATAAACAGAAAAATTCTTGAATTGGTTACAATGCTGTGATATCTCAGTGGAAGTCTGATTGCAATAAGTCGGTCTATTGCCATTAATGTCAGAGCCATGCATTCTGTAATATCACCAAGATGAAGAAAGTATGTTCTTGAGATACAAGAGTAATATGAAACAGTTTTAATCTCAGCCAGCAGAACTGAGATCATGGTTGTGCTGCAGGTAGATGAGAACATTATGTCAACAACAGCTAGATTACAGATTAATATGTACATTGGTTTGTGCAAATGTCGGTCAGTCAAGATGATAAACAGATTGATGCCATTCCCAAGCAATATGAGTATGTAGGTTATTAAGATGAGGAATCCGAGGAGCTTCTGGTTCTGCAGGTGATCAAATCCAATTATTATAAAAGTGTCTACATTTTTCACAGTGTAATTGTCAACTGCCATTTTCAGTCCACTGCTAAACAAACTGCTAGACAAAAGTACATTAAAATACACTATGTACAGGTAACAAGTAAAAATCAATTATAGCCTTGATGTACTCATATATGCACAGAAAAAAAGCTCCTGCAAAGGAAGACGGAAGAAAGATGCAGACAGTGTCTGTAACGGCAAGGTAATGAAAACTCTGAAAATGGAAGTATAGTTTAAGAAGGAATACAAATAGCATTTCCGTCATAATAAAAAATAAAAAGAAATAATATGTAAAACATTTTTGTAAACTTTATCTTCTGGTTTTCTTGAATCTATGGAAAAACTGACGATTATTAAAAAAAGCATACAAGAAATTCTGAGATGTTCCCATTCATTTAGTTAATCAGATGCATGACTGATCTTCTGCCCTTTTATATTTTATTGCATGAGAGCTTGTATCTCGTGGTTACCTAGCAGCGTGAAGCTATAGAGAGTTGGTTCAAAATGCCATAGGATGTCTTTAAAAAACTTTATTTTAAAAATATAAACAGAATTTCAGAACTACAACAATTACAACTTGATGTTATTATTAATCATCAGTTGCCTGTTTGTAAAACATGGTTTTATTATACCTAGGATATTTTTATAAATTTGCATAGACACTGAAGGGCTCATTGTAAGACAGCATCTAAAACAGAGGTATTTAGGCATGGACTTTATAGATTTATAAATAATTTTAGGATTACATACACTCAACAAAAATATAAACGCAACACCTTTGTTTCTGCTCCAATTTTTCATGAGATGGACTTAAAGATCTAAA
>JAUCNO010001323.1:491823-517322 GCA_032353835.1 Enteromius viviparus
AATAATTGACTCCGGACCGTTAAATTATTAGAAAAATAATGCACACCCGAGGTGTAACGGCCACTCCGCTTCGCGTCTTCGCATGATCTTCAGAAGAACTTGAGTCACTATTTCAACCAAAGTATTGGGACACACTCTTCTACAATCAGAAGAAAAGCTACATTACTGTGTAGTGTTTTAGACACTTCTTTGACATGGTGTGGTTTTGTGTTTCTAGACTTCTGCTGGCGAACAAAAGCTTCTGCTTCCTGAGAAAACAATTAAAATGTAATCAATATTTATAATGGAGTCCATGTTGTTTTGAAACTAATTGTTAATGTAATTGTCTACATTGTCCTGCCCTTGAATTGTCCTTATATTCTTATCTGTGAGATTGTGGACTTTTAACTCAATATCTCTTCTTACTGGGCTTTCGGTGAGCGACAAGAACACGAGCAGACAGAAATGAAAGATGTGATGAAGTGTGCAACAATTCACTTTTCTGTTTATAATACAACATTGTATTATATAATGTCAACCTTCTAGAGTCCTCTATGTAATTATAAAAAGCCTGGTGTCTCTGTGACAACTCACTTTTACTTTTGGAGAAGGTATTTCATCTGGTGCATGAAACTGTGATTTATTTCCTCTTCAGTCACACACACTCTTCTTGGCCCATTTTTCTTCAGAGTCTTCCGATCTTCTTTCTTCACACTGAAACACTTCTGTAATATTGTGTCAGAAAGGTTGTGCTGGAGAATGTGCCTCCTGTTTTGTATGAATGCTGCAGGACAATGGTGCAGTTTTTTCTGTAATATTTTATCTTTTACAACACAGAACCAGTGTTCTGCATCACAATCCGTGTTGTGGGTTTTCTGGAGTTCGTCCTCATTTCTGCACTCTCTGGTGTTGTGTCTTGTCAAATCTCCAGGCATTATGCCTGACCAGAGTGGAAAAACTGGCTTATAATCTTTAAAGAGAAAACTCAGTATCCCTGGACAGTGGTATTTGTTGCTGCCACTTTCTGTTTCTTCTTGTGGATATTCATTACACATGACAGTGTCAAGTACACTATGAAATACTTTAGTAAACGGTGACCTGGGCAGTATTGTTTTCGCCTCTGGAGGGATGTAATCATCCACTGGCGGCTTCACATCAAGTGGGTTTTCCAGGATTGTTATTCCACTAATGTGGTCATTAAGTCGTTTAAGACACTGGTTGACACACTTTGTGTTTTGTTTGGTGTAGGACACATGGCACATCCATTTGAAAATTTCTACTGCCCTCTTAAGACTTGTAGAATTCAGCAGTTGTGCAACACAATGAGTGAAAAATTACTTCAAGATTTTGTCAGTTATTTTTTTGGCAATAGTTCCTTGCACTGCCTTAATGATATGGGCGGAACATAAGTGAAGTACAGTTTGTCTACTGAAGTCTGTGATTGTGTCATTCCCTTTCACTGATTTGTAGCATTCCAGTAGATACATATGTATGTCTTGTTTGTTCAGAGCAGCCTGAACATCTTCAGCACCACGGACAGCCTCATCAGAGGAAGCAGCAGGGGCTGTCCCACACAGTAAGATGATTCAGAACCGAGGACAGCTCCAACACAGGCATACACCTTTCCTCCTCTAACAGGGGACCTCAGCTGCAGACTGCTGGAGAACATCAACAAGCACCACATTAAAGGAACAGAGAGACATCAGTACTGCCTCAGCCAGGAAGACGAGCAGATGCTGGATCACCCTAAACCCAGCCACAAGATGAGTTCTTATGGACAGAGGCTCAGTGGGATTCTGAGTAGCCTGAACACTTTGAACTAACCCTACATGTCTTCTGTCTTCCCTCCAGAAAGATTGATCTGCTGCCCCAGAACCAACCGCAGAAGAAAAAAAGGCTTTAGTTACAGTTTTCTCCATCCCCTCTCCCTCATCTAACTGAAAAAATAAAGAGAATTAAGTTCTGTTCCACCGAATACCTGCCTGGTGCTTTGTTTATGAAGCCACTTTGTGCTAATCTCACCAAGTTCTTGTGTTCAAGGACGTACAATATTATTAATTACCTACTTAATGGAGAAAAGGACCCACCAGGGGCTCGTTCTTTGTACGTTGCTTAAAACATCCGAGATGAATTGAGACATCTAAGATGATATCATCGCACTAACTATGAGCTCACTAATCCGGTTCTCCGAGCGCTCCTGCTGTTGATGATTAGTATAGCTGGATTGAGTTGTCTAGGATTATTGCGCGTCCGTGTGTTGTTTTAACCCCCTATTATCCTTGGGGTCAATTTGATATTGGTAAAAATATAATTGACTTTTTTCTTTTTTTTTGCTTTAGATTGAGTGAAAAAGCTTGGTAGACATAAAATTAACATGATATTATTTTTTTAAATGCCCTGTACACATTTTGGGGGTCAAAATTTGAGGACCCCCAGTTAGCAAGGTACGAAGAACGAGCGAACGAATTGAACGAATTTGAAAAAAAATTAAAATATTTACAAAACACTACAATAATTTTTCAGGAAATATCTGTTTTAAGTTTATATTCAGGGGAAGGTATTTCTAAACCCTTGTTAATCAGTTATCACTTACCACTGATTTTAGGAATACATTTTGGGAAGGGTTAGGTTTAGTGGTAGGGATTGGGATTGTTTTTTTTTGGATCAACAAAAGATGTTTGTCCAGGGGCCTGTTCCATAAAACAAGTTTACCAAATAAGCCAGGCTTCTGGCAGATAGTCTGACTTATTTTAATGCAAATTAACTGGCAATAAGTCAGACTAACTGAAATAAACCTGGCTTATACTCTAATCTTGGTTTATGGAACAGGCCCCAGGATGGTTAGGATGTTCAGGATGTTCAAACAGACAAACCAAAAAATGGTTGAACTATAATTTCTGTATGTTTACCTCATATTAAAAATATGCACTTCTCTAGTATTTCTAAAAAGGTCTAACATTAAAAAAATGAGTATGATAACTAACAACCAAAGGGTTAAGTGCAGCCAGTTTGATCCAGTGCATTATCTATCGAAGCACAGCCCTTTTTAAATTGACGCTATTATGTTAAAATATCTCTTTTGTGATAGAAGTTATACAGCTTGCATGTCATAATTTGGTTTTCACAACCGTGTACTCTTATCTAGTTACAATTATCAGTGCAAGTTATTACTCACAGCGTTATCTGGATCACTCTTAAAATTCCACTTCTGCTGGTCGGCAATGGCCTCTGTAGCAAAACCCAGCCCCCATATTCCCCAGCCGATGTAGTCACGAGGGCCCAAGGGTTCATCTCTTCTCTCACTGTTTAGAATGATGGTGGGCAACAGGGTAATAAAGACCCACAAAGCTAGAAAGAAGGAAAAACAAATTTAATTTTAATGATGGCAGCCTTTTATTCAAGGCTTAGTTAAAGTTTAATAAAGTTATGCATTACTCCTAACGATGTTACTAAGTTACGTTTTATGGAAAGGAATGCATTACGTTACTTTTGCATTACTGTCGCATTTTTAAATATGAGCAGGGCTTGATTGTTTGTTTTTAATATAAGAAGCTCTATTTATAGCAAATGTTAGCCCTTTTACACCAAAAAATGTAATGTCGAAGGTAAACAGTAAAGACATTGGTTAATAAAATAGGATTAGATACATTTGTGTTACCCTATTTAATTATTTCAGGTTTGCATAATTTTTTTGCCTTTCAACATTTTAACTAATTTCAAAGAATACTAAATCAGTTTTTTGTGAGTGATATTGAATAGAACAGGTGAAATTCAGAAGAAACTTCAATTCTACTTATGGTATTT
Organism: Enteromius viviparus; assembly: GCA_032353835.1. Classification (NCBI taxonomy): domain Eukaryota; kingdom Metazoa; phylum Chordata; class Actinopteri; order Cypriniformes; family Cyprinidae; genus Enteromius; species Enteromius viviparus. Next base: position 495,607 of record JAUCNO010001323.1, read on the forward strand.
GATTCAGAATAGAACAGAATAGAGATATGCGATTACGTGAAAGAACATAAGTATATAGAATAGGTACAAACGAATGGACGCTTGTACTTACGTGTTTCCCAATATAGAATAGAACAGAATAGAGATTTATGATCATTGTGTGACAGTATAGAACCGTACAGAACAGTTACAAAAGATTAGACGCATATGTGCGCTCATAATAAAGAGTGGAATACAGAATCAGAACGGGATGATTATTGGGCCATGATGTGAAACATAAAATAGGGCAAAACAGAAGAATAAATGCTTCTACTTACATGATTAAGAATAGAATAGAATAAAGTTTGTTTGTTGTGACACTTTTAGAATGGTGTATAAACACTAAACACAAATGGCCCACTGCAGCTATCAATTAACCATAACTATGCAAATAATCAATAGCAGTGGTTGAAATACCTTGGACGGTCCAGTACACAAAGAATGTCCCAGGGCTGTCTCTGACATTGTTAAATCTCCGGTCTTGTCCGTCCTTCAGGATTCTAAGAAAGAGAAATGTCCCAAGCCTGCAGGACAAGGCCCAATCTGTTACTTATTGACTTATTAACCAGACCTTAATGGATACATTAATACAACATGAAGCTGGACTTTTATTAATGCTGTTAAAGCAACAAGACTCTAATAAATAGACCTGTCTTTTACTTAATTGATCACTTTTACTATCTATCTGTCTTACCTCAGACCCCAAGCAGTGACAAGTCCAGTTTGTACGTTCTGTCTAAAGTGGCCATTTCCACCCCATATACGACTCAGATGAGCCAGCAATATGAAGGTACCAGATCCTACAAAACAACAATGTGTAGTTAAACTGATAAGACATTCAACATCCTGCCAGATATGGGCACAGCAGCCATTCACCTGTATCCGTCCATTTTAAAAGTGAGGCGTGTTCACTGAATATTTTACCAGTGAACCTAAAGACAATTGGTAGCAAAGTTCAAGGATTCTCAAGAGCACACTTCTCAGAGAGAAAGAGAGAGGGAATAGCATTCAGGGACCTGCAGTTGAAAGCCTGAAATGATTGGATAATATTTGTACTCCACTGAAAAGGAACGCAAAGTGAATGCTGACGAGTGAGTAGACGCTAATTTACAAGTAGACTTGAATTAATCTTCAAATCCTTATGGAAAATGATCCATGCAAAGTCAACAAGCTGGGATTACTCGCTTGCCATGCATAAGTTGCTAATCAATATAGCTGTTAAAATTAGTATATTCAATGCTAAAATGTTTATGTATGATATAAACTGTTTTGAAATTGTGTATTTTAGTATTCTGTACAGAAATAAAATATAATTAAGTTTTAGGGTTTGTACAAATCTATTTATACAGATTAGAATAGCATATAGTTTTGCTCATGTACTAATTAATATCTAAGATCATATCCGAGTTTTACAGTTTTTTTTTGTCCACTTGTTTTCTGACAAATCCCTCCTCTATGTGCAGGATTGACAGTGACGTATCCAAAGTCTGGCCAATGCTACTCTAGATAAATTAATCTGATTGGTTGGCTTGTCGAAATACACTTAAGTAAACGTTTAGGATCGTGGCTTGTGGGTGGAGAGGTGTAATATGATGGTTGCACAACGTGTTAATGCAGTTTAAATAACCACCGACTCCTAATGCAATTTGGTAACATTTGTGACATTTAAAAAAAACTTTTAGAAAAGCTAGAGAAATTATTACTGTATCAATATCGCGTGACTACGCCTTTTGGATAAATCATTTACCTGCCAAGTCGTAAAACTTTTCCGTTTTGAAAGCAGACGCTAGCGCCCACCCGACCCACTGAATGGCCAGGTCGGTGACCGCACACTTGACCAACGCGCTTCCCATGTTCATATCCAGCAGGTCCTGTAGAAGCAAAACTGAGAAGAACCAGAGTGTAACCAAAACAGCAGAGCAAAGTTCACAACATCCACATTTGCGAGGAGGAGGAGGAGTGGCCAACTGTGTACTGTGGCTTATGGGAAATGTAGTTTGGAAATATCTGTAGTGCTTTTTTTATGTCTTACTGCTTAAAGAAAAGAAATAAAGAAGGTACTAAGCCTATGTTACCCATAATACAGAATAAAATAATAAAACAAATGCAACATTTACTTCCACTTACTTGATTCAGAATAGAATTGGAAGTGAAACTGAATAAAATTGAGTATGTGATATGAAAAGGAGCAAAGTTCAGCTTCCTATCTCATTTATTTCATTTATTTATATAGCGCCCTTATCATTATAGAAGCAGCTTCTCAGGAACAAATAGGAAAGTAACAATGTTAATGTTGTCAAATTAATACATTTTTCAATTTCAGCTGAATGGCACGCCTACAGAAAGCAATTTAATCTAATGTTTATTAATAATATAGAATAATATAAAACTCTAGCATCACTGTGACCCTGCATAGGATAGATGGATCAATAATGCCCTATAATATAAGCCTAATATGATATAATTTCAACATTCTCCATAAGTATGCCCTTACATAACCACTCAGTGTAAAATATGACTACGGGGCCGCCACAAAGCTTAAGTCATGACCTGGAAAGATAAGACGTTTATGGTTTATGACTGTGAAAGAAGGTGCAGTTTCAATACAGACGCATTCAAGTCAACTTCTGTTTGCTCTAAAATTTCCTTTTTTCCCCCAGGGCTGGCCAGGTAATTCTTGGGTCTACCAAAACGTTATTCAAGAAGAAAACAAGAGGAGAACATGGCAGAGAGCAAGGCCAGCATCAGCTCGAAAGGAGGGGCCAATGTGCTTGCTAAACGCGTGCAGAAACAATTCAACAGAGCACAGGAGAAGGTACGTGTCTGGAATCATAAAACACTGTCATTTCCAGAGTTTTCCTGTTTGAGAGCACAGAAACGTTAGTGTTATTTTCATCCAGTAATCAATGCAGTCACATGACAAGGTAGTACCTGGCACAAGCTGCTTTATCTACTCCTTTGACGAGTGCCAATGTAAACAAGTAGCTTTCTTCTCTCATTAACAGTCTCCTTTATTGCCACAATTTTAGTTTATTTGACCAAGTCACCACTTCCTCTTTTTTTTATCTTCACCTACTGATTCTGTCTGGTGTCCTGTCCTGTTCCTGGAAACTTCAGCTCCGACCCTGATCAAACACAACTGAAGCATCTAAGTAAGATAATCAGGAGAACTATAAGTATGTTTAGGCAGGATTAGAGCTGAAGATCTCCAGGATCAGGACTGGACACCCCTGGTTTGAGCACTCTTATAATCTCAAACTGTCTATTAGAAAAGTTAGCTGAATAGTTCTATCTACAACCATGTAAGGAAGCTTTTTTTCTTGCGCTTATCAATATTTCAAGGCTCGAGTGTTACATTCATTGCAGTGCTGTCAGTATAGTTTGAGTATCCCCTTGTCATGGCTGTCAGGTATGTAATATGTGATGCCTTTGCAGGTGTTGCAGAGGTTTGGCAAATCTGAGGAGACCAAAGATGAGCACTTTGAGCTGTGTGTGACGAACCTCCAATGCCAGCAGGTACATCTACTGTGGTAAACACAGTAACTGTTTTGAGGATCAGATTGCCTAACATGTCCTTGTGATCTCCTTTGCAGAGCGATGGATACAGAATATACAAAGACCTTAAAGCGTACCTCAATGCTGTCACAGGTTGGGCCTTTATCAGACTTGTATAAGAGATCAGCTTCTTAAGAAAAGGATTATTGACATGCCTTATGTTTAACAGTAATGAGGGATGCCTCAGGTCGACTCTTTCAGTCCTTGTTTGATGCCTACGATGATAAGTGGGACGGCTCGGAGGATATTGGGGCAGTTGTGGAGGTTAGTCTCAGAGAGAACTGTAAGAATATATAGAAAAGCAGAAAAGGTCATTTTATGTCAGGATATTAAATGTTATATGATATTATGAAATTAATACTTTAAACTCAAAATGCATGCTCATTAGCAAATTTTCATTGTGCATTTGTCATTAGTGATGATATATGTGACCCTGGATCACATAAGTGGTCACATTTTTGGTTGATAATATACAAAATATACAAGTTTTGATACATTTACAGGAGGAAATTTGCAAAATATCTCCATTTAACATTATCTTTACTTAATATCCTAATTATTCTTGGCATAAAACAAGAATTGATCATTTCGACAAAAACAATTTGTTTTTTTGGCTATTGCTACAAATATACCCATGCATCTTATGACTGGTTTTGTGGTCCAGGGTCACACACACACAAATTATAAACACTTATATACAGTATGAATACAAATGTTTGTCTGTGTTCCAAAGGCAGAAGAACTTCTGTGGAAAGATTATGAGGAGAAGCTGCGTGATCAGGCATTAATCACAATGGAGTCTTACATGAGCCAGTTTCCAGATGTCAGGGTAACAACGGCTGCCTCTCATAATGACAAATGCATCTCGCACAAAGCTTTCGATCATTTTTTAAATGCTGTTCGTAAACTATTTTTCTTCATGATTCAGGAAAAGGTGTCCAAGCGAAACAGGAAACTCGTAGACTATGATTCTGCCCGGCATCACCTGACAGGACTGCAGAATGCTAAAAAGAAGGATGATGTCAAAATTGGAAAGGTATGACATATTCCATAATATTCGGAGAAACACTCACTCCGAAGTTTACTGATAAGTTCCACCTCCCATGCATGTTATTCTCTACCAAACATGACATTACTAGCAACACCTCGACATGATTCAGACTAAATGTTTAATAGCCCTTTCATTAGTGCTGTTGTTTTTTATAGGCGGAGGATGAGATGAATGCAGCCAAGGTGATATTTGAGGAAATGAACAGGGAGCTGAAGGTGGAACTGCCTCTTCTATATGACAGGTGATTGTTGAGTTATTTGTCATAGTAGCCTACACAGATGGTTTAAATCTTAATGTTTCTATTCACTCTGTATTCTGTAGTCGCATTGGATGCTATGTCACAGTCTTCCAAGCCACCTGCAACCTCAGAGACATCTTCTTCAAGGAGCTTACCAAGGTAAAACAAATTATTTACAATAAAATACTCAGATCAAGCACAAAAAGTGATTTCTGGTGTTCTGCAACTATCTGAGGTCATTTTTCTGTTTTCAAGAACAATGAGGTTCTACAGACTGTGATGAAAGAGCTAAGCACCCAGTATCCAGATAAGAGCTTTGTTGTGAAGAACTTCAACCGGTATAAGGCTTTATAGCATGTTCTTCCATAAATTTTAAGTTAAAAATATTTATTTTGAAAAATAAAAGTGCTTAAAAGGTTCTTCACAGCGATGCCATGCAGGAACCATTCAGTCAAAGGTTCTTTAAAGAACCATCTCTTCCTTACCTTTTGATAATCTAAAGAACCTTCTCCGTCAAACAGAAAGGTTCTTCAGATGTTGAAGGTTCTTTATGGAACCAAAAGGGTTCTTCTATGGCATCGTGAGGTACCTACATCTTTAAAAGTGTATAATAATTTGTTTTAATAAATTAACAAACTTCTTTTTTTTTTTTTTAAGAGCTGGTTCCTTGAAGAGAAGGTCGTTTAGAGACACGCTGTCCCCAAGATCACTTAAAAGCTTTTATGATTTCCACACGAGTTACAACCCCAGGGGCTCTCTAAGGTAAAAATCATCATTTCAGTTTCTCCGGGTGCCTTGCAGCTTTAAAAGTTGGGAACTAATGACATCTGCTGGTGAATGTGCATGATTAATAGTATATGGAGATAAAAAAGGATTGCCATTCATGGTTATCTAAAATAACATAGTAGTTGTATTTTTATTATTTGTCTATTTTGGCCAAAATAATAATAATTTGGTATCATTGTTATAGGATATTTCCTATAAGATTCAAATTAGCATATTTCTCTATATTTTCTATTACAGGAGAGACAACTCTTCCAGTTTTAGGTCTGACAGATCATACAGCCCTAAGCAGACCTGCCCCACCAGTCCTTTACCCCTTTATGACAACGTCTCTGGTGTCAAAGATGCCAAAGGCAGCCCTACAAGATTAGATTATCCTCCAAAGGAAGGTACCTCGCCCCATGAGCCTCAGCTGGATAACACCAGCTCCTATGAAGATGAACCAGTGGAGGAAGACAAGAATGCAACAAAGCAGGAGTCCTCACAAGCCTCAAATCAAGAGATGCCCAACCAGGAGGAGTCTTCTGAGGAGGACAGTGATGAGAGTGAACTGAAAGCAAACTCTAATATCGCTGAAAGCTCCAAGATCAAAGATCATAAATCCCCTGAGAAGGTGGCTGACGGTGGGGCTGCAGGGTTGGAGAATAGAATAGCTAATGACATTAAATCAGATGTGGAACAAGCTGAGGCTTCAAACAATGTGAGTTCTGTGAAGGTGTAAACACATTATAAAACACATAAGTGTTTATACAATGGAATTTGGAAAGTTTTATAGTGTATACTCACCAAAGTTGCATTCATTTGATGGCAAATACAGCAAAAAAATATATCATTTATCACAGTAATAATGTAACATAATAATGTTTTTTTATTTGAATATTTAAAATAAATATATATTTAATGTATATAATAATTATAAAGCAGAATTTGAACATCATTACCTCAGCCTTCTAGTCTTCCAGTGTGACAAGATCCTTTAGACCTCATTATAATATGCAGATGTGGTGTTCAAGAAACATTTCCTATTATAATCAGTGTTGAAATCCTATAATATTTTTCTGGAAACAGTATTGCATAGAAAACACAACATTTTTTTTGAAATAGTAATAAATAACCTTTCATTTGTGGTCTGGCAAATGAGCCTGTAGGTATTTATAGCTATTTTTCCTAACAATCTCTACCCATTCCTACTGTTTTATGTATAGTTTGAAAAATGTATTAGATAGTATACAGTATACTGCAGTGTTTAGTCATTTTAGTATGCTAGTATTTCATTCTAAACATAACCATTCATAATGGAACTTAAATATAACTGTGAACGAGGTGTAATTTGTATTTATTTGACCTGTTCCAAGGCTCTTACCGAGGGTGACCATCCGTCAGGAGAGGTAAAGGAAGGAGCGACAACAGAGGCCCCTAAATAGCAGACAAAAGGTCAGCATAATTTGAGAGCACTTCTAACTCACACTCAAGTTGTGCTCGTGTGTATCATTGAATGCTTAACGTGTTTTTCCATTCAAATGTCATATGTTTACAGAAAAGACGCAGTGTTTATTGGCAATACACTGGAATCCGAACTAACAGAGGATGCAAAATGCTAGTCTCTCTTTTTTTCATCCTGGATCTTTTGACATATGTCTTTTCAAATATTTAAATCCTGGGTTTTAATTCAAGAAGTTTCTTTTTAGCACAGAATCACTTTCCTGGATTGTCTTTTATATGTGGTGGTCTTCCTTAAGCATTTTAATATTTTTAGATACATAACTCCATAGCCTCAAAAACAAAGATGTATCTAACTGATCAAATGTTTATAATGTACTTGAGAGTCCTCCATCATTAAATAAATAAAAAAATTACTTGCCACTCAGTTGCCTATTGTTTTTACATTTTTTTCATTAGGCACTAAGCAGTTCAACTAATGATCCAAATCACCTTTCTTTTTACAGAGGTTAGTCTAGCGTGTTTTAGGGTGGCGGTTGTTGGTTAATATCCGTCCTTTCGTGGAATGTGACCATTGTTTAATTCTTCGCGGGAGCGGGCAGGAGGAAAAGCGTGAACGCGCCTACGCTCCGCGAAAGAGAAGTCACCCGTTTCAAAGAATCGACTCTTTCGGACTGTTCTTTGTTTCAAAGACGGATTAAAGATTCTTTGCGTCATGACGCAATTACGTCATGTGGCCGTAATGAAACGTGGTCTACAAATAAAAGCAAATATAGTTTAATACTTTTTTCTATTATGTTTTGAGTTTTATGACCATTTTACTTTGTGTGCCCAGGTTCATTGTGTTGCAGCTATGATCACAAAATGTGTGTTTTGATATACAGTTATTTTACATGAAGGGACTCGATATGGTCGTAACTGTAAGTGCGTTAATGAAACTGCCATATATTCAAATTGTAAATCTACTTCCAGTACTTTTTAAAATCCATGGTTGTGTTTTTGACTCGGAAACCGACAATCCAATCCGTGAACGGGTAGTTCAGGCAAGAATTGTGAACCGGTTCATTCAACCGATTCACTTAAAAGATTCGAATCAAATAAACGATTCCTTCACATTTCGGACATCGCACACTCGAGATGAAGTCTTGTGGGGGCTTCACACTGCTTTGACTTGAACCCTGCTTACTTTCCATGATTTCTCCGTCTTAAGTGTAACTTTAACCTGCATCTTCAACTTGAAGTAGTTTATCCGCGACTTTAACACTTCAAACAGGTAAGTTTTTTTGTTCCTGTTGGTCTGGAAGTATATCTGACGGTTTTAAATGGCTGAGCAGCAGATGATGAGTTTTACAGCTCTTTAAAGTGATCGTTCACACTGTGAGAGGAGATTCCCGACTACTATCGACTAGATCAAATAAACGGATTGTTAGGATTACAATTTTATCAGGCTGTCCTTACTACAAACAAACAAACATCTCGATGGTGCGTGTTTCTTTGAGTATTTGGCGACCAGGACCTCTACCTTTGTGTGGTGTACCCAGAGCCATAGAGAGATCTCTATGGCTCTGGGTGTACCTGGCCACATGACAACGAGAACCGTTTAAAATGCGTTTTAACCCTTTGAGATCTGTAAGAAGGAAAGTTCATTCAATTTAGGAAGTGAGACTTATGACTTATGACGGGTGTGTTCGTGTACATTGTGCAAGTGGGTAAATAGGTTAAATTATAAAAAGCTGATGCAAACATATTATTGTATATTAATTTTGGCATTTTTCCTTACCATAGCCAAAATAAATAAATACAATTATAATAAATTATAATAATTAAAAAATATTTTTTTAATCATGTCTTATCTGAATTGTCCCTACAATTGTGTATTATTTTTTTCTAGTATATAAATATAAATAGCCGTTGTAATATATACAAATAATATCTATGTATATTTTTTTAATATTTCATATATTATTATATAAAAAAATATACAATACGTAAAGCATAATTTTTATTTTTTAAATCAATAAATAAAATTTTGCCATAATGACAGTGTCATTCTTTCAATAAGTTCCAAAAACAATGTATTTTTGTTACATGATTGTCAATTACATTACTATGATTTTTCTTTAACATCCAAGATGTTGAAAGGGTTGTTGCAGTGAATGGGTGCCGTCAGAAGAGTCCAAACATCGCAATAATCCAAAGTAATCTATGCGACTCCAGTTAAAGCCTTGCAAATCAAATTTGCAATCCTCGTTTTTAAGAAACAAACGCATCGTTAAGATGTTTTTAACGTCAAAAAAACTCATCTACATCTCGGATGGGCTGAGTGTGAGCAAATTCTTTTCAAATGTATTTTTGATACATTTAATTTATCTTGAAATAGCAATTAGGGGCATTTAATAATTTTTATTTTACAATTATGCAACATATCACAATGTTTAAAAAATGACCATATTGGTCTAGAAGCAGCGCTTGTTTTATAGAACGAGCCTTAACCTATGATGCTGTCCAAAGGTTTTATAAAGCAGCTTTACATCAAAAGCACTTATCTTTCTAAAAGTCATAATGATATTTAAATCCCTAAACATTTAATATACAATTTCCCATTCCTCCACACACACATAAGTGTCCCTCTCTTCAAACAACAACATCCATCTGTCTCACATCCCAGAGATGTTAGTCCACTGTTAGTTAATGTTTAAACGGAAGTTTACCTAACAAGTCATCGTCTGTTACAGAAAGCACAGTTGGAAATATGATTTTCATGTTGAAAATGTTTATTTTGCTCTATTTAGGTGTCCGTTTCATTACAATCATGAATTTCACCGTGGCTAGCATTGCACCGACTGGTAAGTCCTAGCCTACACCTTGTCTTCTAATATAAAGAGCAAACTGCTTGAAGAGCATCAAAGGTGTGTCACTCATATCAAACAATGTATCTGAACTGTATTAAGCTAATGTAACACAATCTTGGCACTAGCGCTGTTTATTTTGCTTATTCATATTTGTACACTAGTCTAACCTGATCTCAGTTGGGCCTAGATTATGTTTCATTGCAGGCGATGCTTAAGCAATAAATAAAATCTACGCACAGTTAAGGCCTAACACCGTGCCACTTATCCGATTACTCTTCAACAGTGCTGACCAGTTTCTCTAGCTGGAAATGGTTGTAATTCCACATCTAGCGCGTGTAATCTTGACAATCAGGTTTTGCGTGTCATCTTCCGTAATGTGTTTTTTTTTCTTGGGAATAGATGTTGCATCAACAACTGCAGCTCCACCGGAAACAGACATGACTATCATTGGAGGTAAATAACTTGCTTAAAAGCTTTTTTTGGTGATGATATTGTAATGATGATAGGTAAACACAGTGTTTGCCAGCAGGTGTCATGATAACGTTACAGATTAGAGGTTTGACACCTGATTCAAACCTCAAGCCTTTGGGTCTGGTTTGGGTCATTCATTTCAGAATACCTTTTAGTGAAAGATTTTTATCCATTTTATTATTATTTTAAATATGCTAACACATTTTTAATGGTTCCTTTTATGTTTAGTAAAAGAAACTGTGCCACTACCAGTCATTCCAAAAATTCTAGACTGTCTTTGCTTAATATCTAGCTCATTATATTAACTGTATCTGGGACCTTTTATACATAAATGATAATCTTGAAGAGTACCATTTGATTTATTGCATATTACTGGCTGCTTAAAAGGATTTTTCTCTTCTCTTTTAGTGGTAATTGCCCTGATCCTGCTGACCCTTGTTGTCTGCGGGGTCCTGCTGTACAGATACCTGTGCCACAGTAAGGGTGTGTACAGAACGGCAGGTGAGCCTGCTCCAGGAGTGGACCCTGACCAGGTCTACAATGACACCGTCACTGAAAACAAGAAGGAGTACTTTATCTGAGTGGTTGAACCCATGATCAGTACTCATAAACTGCTGCAGTTTACATCTGAACAGAGGTGTACGTGCAAGACATATGGGACATAAACCACTAGTCTGTGCTGTATGAAAGAATGCTTAGTTGAAGGGATACAGGTTGAGTTTTATGTTGGGAGGATAAGCCAGAAGTAAAAGTTAGTTTATTCATGAGGTCAATAAGCTCACCATTGGTTACGTTTCATATGGTAAAGTTACTGTCAGTTATGCCTTTTTGTCAAATTGTTAACCCTTTGTATATAGTTTATAGTTCACTCAAAGCAAAAAAAACGTTCTAAACTCGCTGCTTCATCAGAAATTACAAGACAATTGAAATTATTTATCAGTAATTATGCTATTATTATCAGTTATTAGTAGTTAGCATACGTGGCACTGCACCTCAATCAAACGGCAAACATTAGAGGCACTGTACACATTCAGTTTTATTCAGTTATAAGTCAATATATTGTTAATTTGGGACTTTTCATGGCTTTACCCATTTCTTTGCTACTTTTTAATTTTTTTTTATTATTATTTATTGGCAGAGTTCTTAAATTATAAATAGTTGGGGAGTCCACTATTACAGTGCCTTGTAAAACATTAAAATGTGTTTTTTTTATTAGACATTTTATCATTCAAAATGTACTTTTGTTACACAGTCATGCTGTAACGGTGCCAAATATGATACCTCTGTCATTATTTGTAACACATACACATGCTGATCATAATATCAGATGCATATGATACTTAATATTTTTGTGTGCAGGGTTACAGTTGCATGTTACTTGTTATGAAAATGAATGTAATTTATATATCTGATCCTCAGTAAGGTTTTTTTAATTGCACTATCAATATGATACAACAGTTATTGATTATATGTCAAATACAAGTGTGTAGCTAGTAAAACCAAAAGATTTAATTTGAAATGAATCCTGTGCTAGTTTTGTTGGTGCAAAAACGATATTTTGTTTTATATTTAAATTCCTTGTAAGATTTTGGTTTTGGATTGACAACGATATAAACTCCAAGATCTTGAGTCACTATTGCATTGGGGTGAATGTCAATTGGTGACCCTCCAAATATACAACCCAACAGAGAAAGTATATAAGCATGAAACATAGAAAGACATATTACAACACAGGTTGTCAAAATTCAAAATAGCTTTTATTCTAAATTTTGTTTTATACTTAAGGTTTAGTATAAAAAAAGTTAAGTGCACCACATTTTCATTGGAGACCATTTTGTCATGTAGCAAACTAGGAAGGACCTCGGTTCCTTGATGCTGCAGTGTGCATCCATTCTAACCCATCACAATCTTTTTATATTATATATATAGAAAAAAAAAATCAAGAGGGTTCCCTGAACTGTAGTGCCCACATAGACGTATACCATCCATGACTGTCATGGTATTGAGGCTCAAGATAAGCAGTGTATCCGCTACATTGCATACACAAACACACGGTGCCACATGCCATGAGAAAATGCTGCGCTAAGTTGAAACAGATATTGAGTTCTGAAGGCTTTGCCCTCGTGTTTTTTTTTTTTTTTGCCTTATGTTATTTTCCTAGCAAAGTAAGAATACATGAAATGGGATTAAATAAGGAATGGCATAAAGTCAGGTTAGGAAACTACCAGGTCAGAAGCCTACATCACAGAAAATGATAGAAATGGTGCTAAGGCAATGCCAGCATACTTGGCATGTTTTATTTATTTTTTTTAACATCAAAAACATTTTTTTTCCTTTATTTGCAGAGAGGTCTTTTTTTATTATTTAAATGGGCAAAACCTTTAGAACGGTACAGTAGTGTCGGATACCCAGTGATGCACCTGATACACATAAAGCCTAAAAATGAGCCCCATTCGCCAGGCTAGATTTCAAAATTGAATCAGAAAATGGTATAATGACCAACATTTGATACCAGTGAATGTATGGAGAATAAACTTAAGTAAGCATTTGACCTCTGTTCTATCTAGCTAAATAAGCAGCTTTTTAGATTTATAGTCGCATCGAATAATAAGGTAGCTGCTTCAGCAAGTAGTGTCGAAGAAGAAACGGCTGCTTTTGATGGTCATTCGATCACTGTTGGGAGTAGAAATGAAGATTTAAAAGTTAAATAAATTAGAAGAGGTGGAGACAACTGCTGGTGTAACATTCTGTGAGGTTTTCCTTTTTTGTCGGGTATTTTTCTAAATTACATTAGAGACTTAATAGAGAGGAAAACTTTAATCCCTTGCGAAACATTTACAAATCAACACCACAATTTCTCAGCCGTTGTATTTGCTGCTACGTGCTATTAAACGTACTACTTTGAAAACCATCAACGCAGCGCCAATTAGAACTGACGCGATTCGTATTTAAAAGCATATGTACAGAAGAAATCTGCAAAAACATTTCAGAATTGGTTGACAGTGCACATAAATTAATCTTGTAGTACTCCTAAAAAATTTAACAATGAAAATTCTTTATTAGGAACAAAACTACTGAAAAGTGCATGCAGAAACATCAAGATGCAACTAGGAAACATTTATATATTTTTAAAACACAACCCCTAGAAAATGCAGTCACAGCACTGGTGTGCTCTGCCCGGAAAGCAATCACCATCATCTAAGTATGATATGTTCATTTATTTCAGTATGAATCTGTGTGCAGATGCACTATGACAGAAGACTTACAAAAAGCTAAAAGCTTTTAGTGCATTCCAGTCCAGATCTTTGGTACAAGCAGCTCCCCACACACAAAAACAAACAAAAAAAAATGCTTGATGTGCCGAATCGTTTAAAATACTGAAATTTGATTAAGTCCTGACCTCTGTAAACAACTTTACCTTTGTGGAAAATGCTTAAAATCTTGTGTAAAGCACATATAGCTGGAACACACACATAACACACGCTAAACTAAGTGAAACGGCTATATGTACAGCTCTGGGTATCCGACATTGGAGGGAAAATATTAAAGAAAAAAAAAGAAAAAAAATCATACTTTTCTGAACCAGTTTAGTTATTCTTGTTCACTCTCTCTTTTACTGCATTTAGGTTCATTCATATGTAAATTCCTTTGCTTTTAAATAATGGTGCAGTTTTGGCACCTGATAATATTTATATAAGCTTGCCCAAAGGTACGATACGCCGCCATTGTTTGAAGTTGTAAACACATCTTTCTCTTTGACTAAGAGTGCTTAAATCTGCAGTTTACATATCTGACAAGACCTTAAGAATATGAACGAAAGGCGTAGTTAAGCATACTATTCAAAGAGAAAGTTTCAAGTGCATAGCTACTTTACACAGATGAACAAACTGACTCGGCAGTTCTCTTGGCATGATCTCTGGCTCAAGACGACAACCAAAAATTAGAAAACGTACTGTAAAAATGAAGTTGTAAGAGTCAATAAAGGTAAAAATGACCTGGTCTTCACCTTAAAAGTTGTTTACTCTCTTAACTAGCCAACCGATAATCATGACGTGTGATCACTAGAAGTTCCAACTTACAATTATCATGCGCTTTTTAATTGAGAGTACGCAATAATTGTGTTCTACATTACGTAATTGCGATATTACACAATTATATCAACAGCAGCGTATTGTACCTTGAGTAAGGGGCTCTAAAACATTACATTCCATTAGATTAAATCAGTATTGTGGCTTAGCCAAGCAGCCCCAAAGGAGGCAGGGGTGGGAGAACAGGTAAAGGGAACCAGGGAGAAGGAAGGAGGGCTTCGGTCCAGGCCCAGGGGGGGTGCTCACTGTTACCAGATGGTGTAACCGCCGCTAGAGCCGCCCATGAAAAAGTTGCCCTTACGCTGTGTCATCACCACATTTGCACCTTGCATGGCTGCCATCTGAGCCGCGTTAGGGAGGTGTCCAGGTGGTGGAGGCTTGAATGTCAAAGACAAAAACGTAAATTTAAATATATTTCATCAGCGACATTTTCAGACTGAACCTGAAAAAGAAGTTCAAACTTTGTGGACTGTTGAGTAAAGGGACAAAACAGGCTACAGAAGTGTGGGGGAAAAAAACATGACATGTTGTGTGTAAACATGTTTAAAACCTCCTGCGTCTATTTTCACAAAATGTCTTGCAGGTTAATGTCAAGTTAATGTCTTGCATGGTTAAATACAACAAATACATCTTGAATACCTAATTAACATATACATAAAATGTTTTGTCCCTCATCTCAAAAAATCCAACCTAAATATCCAACCCAAAAATGAACATTTAGTGAAAATCTATTAACTTTCAGGCCATCAAAAGATATATATACATATAGTTTCTTCATTGAAACACAAAGCTTATTACTTCACAAGGCATACATTTATGGACAGGAGCCGTGTGCAACCTTGTAATGTTTTTCAAGCTCTTTTGAACCCTCATTCTGACGGCACCCCTTCACTGCAGATGATCCATTTGGTGAGCAAGTGATACAAAGCTTCATTTTTTCCAAATCTGTTCTGATGAAGATACAATCTCATCCACATCTTGGATGGCCCAAGAGTGAGTAGATTTTTAGTAAATTTCCATTTTTGGGTGAACTGTTTACAGGCTGATAAATTCATAGTATTTCCTGGATGTTTACTGGGAATACTCACAGGAATGGAAGCACCGGTGCCATGCCCAAAGCGAGCTCCAGCATCATATCCACCTTCCACCATGACGGTGGAACCAGTGGGGTACACGGGCCCCATCGGATAATATGCCATTGGGACACTAGGGGCCATAGCCCCCATTGGCACAGTCTGAGCATGCATGGGCATGTACATCTGGGTACCAGGGTAAGCGGAGGTCATTTGGGGCATCTGTCCAGGGCCTGGGGGGGGAGCCATATACCTGGGCTGATAAACCTGTGAGGGGGAAACATTTCAAAATTTTAATAGATTTGAATTATTTTTTAATTAGCTGCACTCAAATCCATTTTAAAATGTGGTTAAACAAATATGCAACCATATATCAGCCTAAAGTGACAGTTAATGAAATTAACACTTTATCAAACTGAGATATCTTATTACATCACTTGTCCTGCAAATTTATGAAAACAAAAATAATAATAATAATAACCGTTTTAAAATGGTTTAATAAACAGCCTATTCGGACTTATTGCTTGATTTAATAACTGCTTCCCTCAATAATTTGTTATAAATCTATCATACAAGATAGAATACCTCTTTCCTCTGGGAGTTTCATGTTGTCTAGTTCATTGCTAAAATTGCCTTTGTCTGTCTGAGTCGTGCCACTTGCATCACAACAGATGATTCATCAAGTGCATTTTCCAAAAATGATTCACGTTCTCTTTAGCGGTAAACTTTAGCTATGCAGACTTGAGCAATGTAACGTACATTTATGGAAATGCTTCTAAAGTGCTTCCAGGACATGTTATACATTGACATAACCGAAGAAAGAGAAATTAGTACTGGTTACCTCAGAGTATGGAGGAGGAGCATCTGCATATGGGGACACCTGAGGAGGGACTTGCATAGCAGGCGGATAAACGGGTGCTGTGCTCTGCTGAGGGTAAACACCTTGTTGTGGATATGAACCTGCATGGAGAAAAAAAAAGACAGGTAGTTGTTTAAAATTAATATCACAACAGAATAGCCAACAATATTTTAGTTTCCCAAGAGCAACCATTGAGTAGTTTTCCTTAAACCAAAGCTTGAAATGTGAATTAAATCAATAAAATGCATTGGCAAAATAATAAAAATAATTTTGAAGTGACCCAGACATGTTATTAAAAGGCTTTGTGATATTGACCAAAACACATGATTATTGACAAATGACTTGCTACAAAAAAAATGGTTGTGAAAACGTATGTATTACAAATGGCGTTAAGCCACACACACAAACAAACAAGAGACAAAAAGGCCAGGCTTCACGGAGAGCTATATTACATTAGAACAATAAGACAAACGGTTTTTTAATAACTACCACACTGTATATCGATGAAACATATTTAAATTGGATTGATTAAATGATTAAACTGAAGCTGTGAGCGTCCGCTTTCTTAATGAGGTCACCTTTCCGATCACGTCATCGCGCTGTAGCAGCCAAGCTCGTTACCCTTTACCCGTTTTCAATCCAAAACATTACCCAGTCCGCTAAAAACAGACACTGCCGCGTTAAAAATTATAGTGTATGTCAGGAGATAGTCAATGACAGATGTTTTTGGCACACAATCACTAAGAGCTCAGTATGTGAAGTCGTTTGTTATGTAAGTCAGTTATGCTGGCTAACTACACTGGTAGTTGCTAGGAAGCGGCTAAGCAAAATAGCAGAAGAGCGGAGACGATCGTGTTTTTACCTTTGTTGTTCATTGTTCTTCACTGTAGATAATATATTCTAGTGGATGAAAAATTATACAGACCGAATTCTGCGTTTATATGACAATAAATACACGATTTACTCAAAGTTCCTCGTCTTTTTTTTTTGCTCGTTACTTCCTTGTTTTCGTCGGGCTATGCTTTGAGTATATTTGTGTTGGGAGGAGCTACGTCACGCACGCGTCAGTTTTTGGACGCCACTCCCTGTTAAAGAGAAACTCATGACTCATATTACCGCAAAAACGAAAGTCTCTGTAAGCCCCAGTTTACACTAAGATTAAAAATGCTGGAATATTTATTTGGATTTTTATATATTTATATGTCAAGTATTTGCGTTTATATGCGGGGCAGGTATCACAGATGGAATCGGGCACAAAGGCCAAACTTTATCTCTGTAATTATAAGAGTTTGATCCAAAGTCCAGTTACACAATTATGTATTTTCTCTAGTGGTGTTTAAGTTGGTTTCAAACGCCTAGTTCAAAAAACTCTTTATATTTCTGAAAAATAAATAAAACAAATGCAAACATGCAGACAAGGTAGATTTGAACTAAAATTTTGTACAGGTTAAGAGTAGCTACTTCTAAATAAATCTCAGATGAGGGCAAGGTTTCACGTGATGTCACAATTTAATATTCCATTAATTATTACAATTAGCCAATGACATGCTGTTTCATTGTGATATCTTACACCAAATACTGAACTGTGACAGTTTGGTATGTTGTTTATGTCTTAAATCAATTATTATCTATTGACTTTGATGTGAATATATTTATATTTCAGTTAAGTCACCTTTATTAATATTGCACTTTTAACAATACAGATTGTGTCAAAGCATTTAACAGTATCAGTAATGTACAATGACAAGATTAAACACTGCATTTAACATTATTATTGATATTAGCATGTAATATAAATTCCTTAGTATGGACTGATTCTGCACACTTGATGAACCTGATATTGTATAACTAGGCCCTGGGAAGTGTTCAGTGTGTTTCATTAAAATTGTTTCATTTGATTTCAATATTCAACCCAATATATTACTTTGAATCCAAATTTGGTTTTGGACCTGTGTGACTAAATTAAATGTCATTTATGCATTTTTGTGACTAGATGCATAAAGATGCATTTAGTACATCTAAAATGGAACTTCTCTGTAATAGTTGGGGCCTGTATACTGGATGTGAACCTAATTACAGATTCGTCTGTATTCAGCAATCCCAGTACTCCTTTGAGCTCCATGGCAATATGCTGCTAATGCATGCAAATGGAAGTGTTTGCCAGCTGGCTTGGCAACAGAGGAAAGACACAGAGTGTGTATAGAGACACGGTGTCTCTTTCATGAGGCAGTTCATTATAAAAAATTTAAATATGCCTTGTAAATCACATATAAAAATATGCATCAGGTTTTCTCGAGCAAAGAACATCTTTTTTTGAATGCGTTTAATGGTGTGCATGAAGCTTTCTCAAAAAAAAAAACATGCAACCATCACAATAGAGATTCACATAACAATGCAACAGATGCATTTGTCTGCAGTGCCATAAATGATTGTCTATGGGGAACAATCAGAGAGGAAACTGTGCTTGAAGATTAAACTGCTTGGGCTGTAGCCAGACTCTTTTTTTTCTTTATCATTTACATTTACTATTCCTCATTCGTAAGTTACTTTGAATAAAAACATCTGCATTTTTGTAAGTAGTAAGATGGCATGTTTTTTTATATTGCATTTAAAATAGCCCCTTTTGTTATATTAATATTTTACATGGAATCACAATATGCCTGTATGTTTTAAGGACACAGGGTATCAATCACTGTATCACCTATCAATATTTTAAATTGTAAAAAAAATAAAATGAATATATATATATATATATATATAACTTTAAATTAACACAGCATTAGTTATAGTCATAATAATAATCACGATTACACAATTTTTTATAAGTGATAATACAAATAAATTGATGTCATTACTAATATTAGTATTAGTGCATAACTTTATAAAGTAGCAACATTACAGTTATGGTCAAGTGTTTTAATAGTGCAGTGAACAACTTGCTGTTCATCTGTTAATCTGTATATTTTAAGTTTTTGTTTTAAAAGTTGAAAACTTTAGAAACTGCATAGAAAAACATGAATATTACTATTTTAAGTACTTTATATTTACATCATTGTTTTTTGGAAAAAACATCAAAAGATTAAATTAAATTAAATTAATAAGCATGAAAACATTATTTTATCACCATTATATTAAATTTTAAAATAATATATATTTTTTATAAACAACAATAATTACTACAAAATAAATGGTTCGCTTTAATAATATAAGTCATTTTGCTGTGAAAGCATAACCTCACACTGTGGCAATATTGTAGCCTGAATCAAGTGCAGTGAGCTGCAATAACACCGTGTACTGTCTCTTTAAGACGGCCATCGCTCCCGTTCTGTCGAGCCAGCGCCATTTTTTCAATGCGAGACTCGGCCTGCATAAATTATGTTCATGACGTAGTGCAAAAGAGCAAATTTGTGTTAATTTTTCGGCACTTTTCTGCAGATAAGGGTTTACCTTGGCTATTAAGGTGCACTTGCTTCACCGGCACAACAGTTAACGGAGAGACGTCATTAAATATTTAGTTCAAAAGAGGACCAGCGCTTTCCCGAGCCTCCTTATCAATGCAAATAGCTCTTTTGTGTGCATTCGTAGCGCGCGTCGGAAGCTGTGAGATGAATTTTTAATTATGCATATTTAAAACAAACTGTGGCAAAGCTCGCCGAAGGAGGAGAAATAAAGAAAATATCCCACCTTTCAGCGGGTAAGTCGTGAATATGATCACAGCTTGCATGTTATGTTTTCACAACGCAATACGAAGTCTCGTACTCGAAATGAGTTTTTGGTTAATATGCAATGGTCTTAATTAGCATAATTTATATATTTATGATAAAGAGAAAGGAAATACATCAAATGCCGTCCCGAGTCGTGGCATATTGGCGTGTGAGCAGGGTGATCAGTAGATGAAGTGTGTGTCCCGTGAGGAGAGTTTTTATTATTGCATTGTGAATGTGTTGGGAGGGCTACACTAGTACCTTACAGGCCTGCTTGATGTGAAAATGCGCAAGTCTTACATAATGCCCTATTGTTTTTAGGATAATTAGACGCGCACATTTTTAATGCAAGACACGGATCTTAAATTGCACGTGCAGAGTGATATTTGAACATGCTCTGTCGATTTATACTTGGAAATAATCTGCCAGGTTTTTGAGAACTGTGATTACGTTCCTCCAGTTACCTGGATTGTAATATTTTAAGTTGACAACCTTGAGAGCGGGCGTCATAGACGTGACGTTACACACTTCACTACGTCATGATTATCTGATTAATTAAAAGATATACCATGGTATTTATAGTTTCTTGCCAAAGCACCATAGTATTTACAATACTTAATGTTATTTAATGTAAAGAATATGTAATGTTGTTGAAACAGTGTGACAGTTATGTGTAAATTTTGCTACAATTATATTTTGCGTTTTAAATACTTGGTATTTATTTTGTTATAACCTAGTGAGCGAAGAACTCTTCTGTAATGTGTTTTTTTTAAGGAAACTATTTTTGTATACAGTTTGTTACATTTAGTGAAACTAAATCACGAAGCAGTTTCCACCTTAATAACTTAATATTTAAATTAACATTTATTTCCTAGTTTGTGAAGTGTTTCTGATTCGAATGAAATAGTTGTTAGTCACTTTTTTTTTTTTACCTTTAGCGTATTTTACATCATACTTTTTCTTCCATATTGTGAAGTATTTCTAATTAGAGCATTTCAATGTTTAGGCTACTTAAAGTTATAAAAGTAAAAACAAAGGTGATGTGGTGCAACTAAATCAGACTTTGTTTTTTTACTTTTTATGACTTTATATTTAAAATTATAATTATTTTTCGTATTGATGCGTTTTTTCTGATTTAAAATATTTTTGTCAAAAAAATAGATTTGTCAATTTTAGCAATGCAATGTTTCTGTTTCCTTTTAAAAAACCTAAAATCACTTGAATAAGGCAATAAACACATAAAGAAATTTTTTTTTTAGAACTGGATCTTGTAGCTTAGAGTTTTTGTTTCAAAATGATGTGAAGATCTTATAAACTCATTCACAGAAAACAATGTATACATTTTAATGTCAGTTTTTTATATGGAAATCCAAAAATAGTGGGATTCACACCCGAAAAGGAGAAGGCCCACGTAATGAGCCATTCGGTCAGGTATTTGACTTGCTCCAAGATAGAATGGGAGGAAAAAGTATAATTTTTTTAGTTCGTAGTTTGTTTAGAATATGTTATATACAGTATCTCACAAAAGTGAGTACACCCCTCACATTTTTGTAAATATTTTATTATATCTTTTCACAGGACAAC
>JAUCNO010001323.1:520150-534392 GCA_032353835.1 Enteromius viviparus
TTGTCCTGTGAAAAGATATAATAAAATATTTACAAAAATGTGAGGGGTGTACTCACTTTTGTGAGATACTGTATATAGATATCACACGAAACAACTTGAGATTAACTTGCGAATGCAGTTAAACAGTTTTTTACAAACAAACAATTAAACAACACAATAGTCATGTTGTGGGTGCACTCTCCAAAGTATGTATTGCAAACTGTATTGCTGTTACTGTAGTTTTTAGCGGAGGCATAACCATATATATATATATACATATCTATGGGCATTACACAATGGCATGACCATAGAAACCAATGCACATTCCTTAAAACGAAAGATCATGCGTCTCACATGGAGATTCGTTATACCAATAGCACGAACAGTGTTCTCTAATTAGTGATTAATTACTTTAAACGGTGTTGTTGGTTTCGTACAGATTACTTTATTACTCAGTATTTGTTTTTTCCATTGGAATTACAAGCTTTGTATAGATATTTCTCACGTTTGTGTGTAAAGTATTCACTGAATATCAGTTGATTCTAGTGACGTGTTTCTAAAAGCAACATGCATACACAAATAAAAGTATGCCCTTTACCCATTCAAGTTATGTATTACTTTTATATGTCCAATCAAAAGCGATTTTAGGGTTTTTTTCTCTGTCATCTGAAAAAGTTCTCCTTCTGGCATCTTTGCAGACCCCATGTGGTTAAATAATGTAGAATGGAACTTCCTACCATTCCCTGAATTGTGAAATATGGTCTCTGACCAGTTTTTGTAGCAGAGGGGTTAAAAATGTAAAAGCTCTTTTTAAAAATTAAATGTAATTGAATTAAATAGGTCATTAAATAGTGCTGTCAGGAATTTTTGTTGACGAGCATCTTTGTCTTAGGGGTACTGAGGAGCTGGTAACATCCCCTTCAACCACTATGCAGAATCAGTGATCTCCTCAGAGCTTAGACTTCATCATGGACACTGAGGATCTCCCTGCAAACAATGCGCCACTCACCGTCAATGAACAGGTATTTCTGAGTCAAGTCGTAATTCCCATACGTTTCTCACTACTTACATAAAGTGTCACCAAAGCACAGATGTACCGTAACATTTCATCACATGTCCTTCCTCATTCCCCACGTGTGTGAGTGTTCAGTCTACGTTCACAGCGCAAGCAATTCTCTTCTGGTGGTGAGGTGTTTGCAGAAAGCATTGCTTATGCCGGTTTTTGGTCAGGCGCTCCTGTTTGTTTGCTGTACTCATGTCACTTGTTGGTTCTTTGTGTCCTAACGTGTGCTTGGCATCTCTGTTCTCTTTAGCCATTCACTGTCTGACTGCAGAAGTGTTTTCTCAGCTTTTAGGTTCCGGCACTTTGAAATACCCAGCACAAGACGACCAGGTATGCACCTTCTCCTGCGTCTGTTCTGCTCTCTGTGCTGCGCTGAGCTGAGCTGAGCTTCCCTCTCTGCCTGAGCCCTGCATCTGCTCCTGTGTTGTTTCTCTGATCTCGACTGAAACATGATTGAGGAATGTTCTTCATAAAAATCATTAAGCTGAGCAAAAGCTTTAAAACTGCTTCACGCTGTATTATAATACACTACCATTTAAAAGTTGCATTTGTTGATAAAGTATAAACAGTAATATGAAATATTTACAATTAAAAAAAAATACTATTTCAATTTATTGCATAGATAAGATAATTAAAATTAAACTTTCTAAACCAAATAAAGATTCTTCACAGAAATTATGACTTGACCACGCCCCCACTTTTATTTGACACAGAGTGGGTTTTTTTTAACACTGCCCAAATGTTTACACGAAAAAGGTGGCATAACTATTATTCTGGCTGTAGTGTTGCTGCCGGTAGTATTGTTAAATCCTTAAAGTTATTGATTTCCTAATCTTTCTTATCTTCTTCTAATAACCGACATCACAGCAGCTGGTTATGTGGCTGGTATTATTTTAAATAATATCATTAACATGAAACTCATCCTTGTAGTTTTATTCAAACTTTAATAGGAAGTTATACAGGCTACAGCATGCCTTGTGAGTTGGATGTCCAAAGTCTAGCTCCACCCCTGCATTTACTGCATTAAATATTTGTATAACTTTAAACGGCAAAAATGTATCACCAGTGTTAACACACAGTTTTTGACAGCACTGTTTAAAATGTAATTTATTCCTGTGAGGCAAAACTAAATATACAGCATCGTTACTCCAGCCTTCAGCGTCACTTGATCCTTTAGAAAAAAGTCTGATATGCTGCTTAAGAAACATTTCCTATAATGTTGAAAACATTGGTGCTGCTTTTTTGGCAATGTTATTTTAGGATTTGTTTTGTAGTTTTAAAAAGTTCAAAGGAATCTTAAACATTAGTGTCATACATGGACAGCCAAATTTTAAAAGCTCTTGTTGACAGCTGAGTTTTCATGGTCTTCATGGGCACCTGTTAACATATAAGTGCATCTGCTGGTGCATTATTAACTATTGATTCTCCTGTGCAGCTGTTAAATACATATGAAGCATATGTGCCAAATTTTTTTTTTTTTACTAAAAGATTGTAATGCGTTGAAATGTGCATGGATGTAGTGCTGCAAATGAGTCCTTTGAATTGAAATGGACCGTTTGAAATGAGCTACAAAAATTAAAACATCTTTTTTCTTTTTACTTACATTTTGCAACTTTGTTGTCTTTTCTTGGACTACTAGTGATAGATGTTCTATTTGCACTCAGCCATGCCTTTTTTTATTCCATGAACAATTGTGTTCATTAACAGGATGTTTAAGTGATCTCAACATGGCAGCTTTAAAAAAAGGACCTGTTCCATGTCAGATAAAACCGCTTTTCAAGGTTACTGATATGACTCTTATCTCATGTTTTTAAAAACGTATTTTTAATTTCTTAAAACATTTTTTAATCTGTGAAAAAATTGCTGTCATCTTTAACAACCAAATAAAAATCACAATAAATTCATTGCATATATTTAATATATCACCCCACTCTAGTTGCAACAGTTTCTTACTCTTTTGCTCAGCAAATGTCACCAATAAATAAATAAAATGTCTGAGAGATCAGAAAATTCTCACAGGTGTAAACTCCATACTGACCATGGCCCATTCCATGGTTTTCATTTTGTCAACACTGCCCCTCATTACCCCAACCAGGAGCGCGTTTATAATCAGTTCCTAACACCTCTTCTTTCAGGTCATTGTCATGTCAGGACAGGAGACCATCCGTGTGCTGGAGGTGGAGGTGGATACAGCCTTGTCCTCTTCGGGGGCTGATGGGAAGGTGGACTCAGGGGGCGAGGAGGCTGTTGTTCAGACCCTGGATGTAGCTGAGGAGGCTCCATTGGACAGTCCAGTAACCACAAGCACTGCCACAGCTGGTGAGACTAATTAAATTAACTGATATAAATAGCCACGTTAGTTTGGTATCATAGCAACCAAGTATTCAAAGCCACCACCATCAAAGACGCATTTATTGTCATAATTGTAATAAATGCATGGCATGAAAGAGACTACCATTGATTATGTTTCCTATGCATGGAAATATCAGGGCTCATGTTTTTTTAAAGGCTTCAGCAAATCTACCTCTCTCTGCATTTAGTGACTGTGGAGGTCTCTGCACCTGCAGTGCAGACCATGGTCTCAAAAGCCTCCATCAGTGTGTCTCCGGCCCAGCCACAGACCAGCCTGCCCATCACTGTTCAGGCCTGTCCACAGGTGATCACTAATTTCCTTTTTTTTTGCTGTTTAAAAAAATGACTGTCCACTTTCAGTGTCGTTTCTGTCTCAAGCTCTGGATCATTTCTAATTTAATGAGCTCAATGATATTCATATCATGACATTTCTAACTTTCTTAATGAACATTTACAAGTGATCCACTAAGCATTATGTAGTGCAAATATCTTAATATAATAATTAATAAAAACGGAAATAAATAATTATGTTTATTGTAGCGATCAAAATAGAACATATCACCTTCTTAAAGCAATTTTTTGCTGCCGGCTGCTTTCCACTGCATTACATGGATTTCTATGGTGGCAAATCTTTGCCAATAATAAGCAAGGGCACCACTGATGCTGGCGGTAATTCATTTCCGTGAGAGGAAAACAAATCCACGCGCGAGAAAACGGGAGCCCGCGAGCTCATTTCAAACTCTTGCACGCACATGTCATCTGCGCCCATTACAAGCACTCACGGGCGCATGAAGTGTCATCTATTTATTTATTTATTTATTTTTTATTTTTTTTAAATAAATGAATTACAATAATAAATAAATTACAGTTTGTTTCAGTTAGTTGCAATGGAGAGTTGTTTTTTTTTAATGTTATTTCAGTTTTTCTACTAACGAAACTGATTTATAACAGTGCCTGTAACTTAACTATGACTTTAACAGCATTGGTGCAGAATGTCAGAAAAATACAAATAAATGTCAAATCATTTCATATCTTTAAACAGCTAATTAAATCTGTTTGCTATTACCCTGCCAGGTCCTGACTCAGGATGGCTTGGCCTCTTTGATGACTGGCATGCTTGCCCAGCAGGGCTCTCTGGGTCAGCCCCTGCTCATTCCTCTGAGTATGGCCGGATCTGTTGGGGGTCAGGGAGGTCTGGCAGTGCTCACCTTACCCACCGCCACTGTCGCCACCCTCCCTGGTCTCGCTGCCAGCCCTGCCGGGGGACTGCTGAAGCTGCCGTTTGCGGGACTGCAAGGTATGGTGCTCCTGCATGTTTTGTGCAGAATGTCCTATATTAAAAAGTGCTTATATTCATTATGTCGCTGTGGAATTCAATTTAAAACACACGGATTAAGGGCAGCATTTAATGTTTATATGAAATGGTGACTTGTTCAGGCCAGTCAGCAGTTCAAAATAATTAAATGGTACAAGGAGTCTTACTGAGCAGAAAATCTGTTTCTTTTGGACGGCTACAATAGCTTGTTTTTCTTTTCCAGCCGCTACTGTGCTGAACTCTGTCCAGACGCATCTGCAGTCACCTGCGCAGGCGGTCCTGCAGCCCCAGGTGTCTGCTCTGCAGGCCGTGCAGCCAACGCAGACCGCGCCAGCCACCACTGCGTCTTTGGTTCAGAAGGTGTCAGAGCCCAGTGCCTCGGTTGCAACACTTCAGACTGCAGGCCTGTCCATCAACCCCGCTATCGTGAGTAGGGAGCACTTCTGCTGTGGATAGAAAAATGTAATTGGGTTCACTTGTATCATATATGTGGAAAATTTAATTTTGAAATTGGAATGTGCAATATATCGGAACAAAAGCAGTCTGAAAAATGTATTGGCTAGTATTGGATATTCAAGAGGTAGTTTTTTGCTTTTATATCAGCAGTTCATCTGAAACATTTGTTTGATTTAGTAATTTTTTTGTAGAGGAAATAGTGTAGGTTTTACTTTTTAAAATAAACAACAAACACCCTCATATACCTTTATGTAATTGATTAGGTGCATTGGAAAAAGACAGAAAAGGGTCAAATTTCTGTTATTTGCTGACAATGCACACATTAAAGTACACAGACACAGCCAGATCATTTCCATAATGACCAGCGCAATCTACCAAGAGCAGATCAAATTACCAACAGCTTTAAGAGATGCTTTTTGGGTGTTATTACACAAATACCAGTCATTTAATTAGTGCAAAGGTTAGTAAATTGTGATTGATTTTAATACTCTCCTCCCATAAAGTTTGTGGGAAACTCCTACTAATGTGAATTAAATCATTTTTGTCCATGCCTTTACAGCGCATGTCTTTAGCATTTTAAAAAAGGTTTCCGCCCACAAGCTGTTAAATGCGGTCATTAGTATTCCAGGGCTTGATTACTTACAAATATGTTTGAATACTTCCATTTAAAATCTGTTTAAATCTTATTTCTGACTTATGTTGACTTTAGTTTGTTTAGACAATAATAATAATAATGATTTTCTTCTCTGTTATTTATTTTTATTGTTTTATAGTTTTGTAGATTATATATAAGAAGAAGAAGAAAGAAAGAAACAGGGGAAGATAAATATGTCATAAATCATATGCACACTAGATAGAAATGTCCATGGAAATATTCTAAAATCTTAAACCATCTAAAACACTCTCCTGCTGCTATACAAGTAATGCCATTTTCTTTCAGTAAATGCATCTAGAAATTAATTCTTTAATTACTAAAGATAATTTCATAATGAATTCAGTCTAATCTAATCAGGAGTGTTCTTTCCCCCTTCAGATTAGTGCAGCTTCTCTGGGAGCTCAGCCTCAGTTCATCAGCTCTCTTACTACCACTCCCATCTTCACCAGTGCCATGTCTAATGTGGCAGGACTCACAGGTCAACTCATTACCAATGCACAGGGCCAGGTTAGTATTACATTTAAATTAATTAATTCATTTCAAGACTCCTCACACTATTATTTTACATATCAGTCTCATTCTCATGTTTCAGGTAATTGGAACACTTCCCCTGCTTTTCAACCCAGCATCCCTGGCTGGAGCTCCAGCAGCCTCTGCGTTACCTGCTCAAGGCCTGCAGCTCCAGACTGTGTCCCCACAGCTGCTCCTCAACTCCCAGGGCCAGATCATTGCTACGATAGGAAACGGTCCAGCAGCTACTGCTCCGTCTGCCGCCTCCGTCCTCCCCAAAGCCACAGTGCCCCTAACACTTACCAAGACCAGCACACCGGTACTGAAGTGCTGCCCACTGTGGCTCCTCATTATTCTGTAAACACATTTTATGCAGTATGTGCACCATTTTTGTACCTTATTACATATATTTGTATACATAACACCGAAGGAAACTCTAGCAATGCCCTCTCATCCATTTATAATGCTAACGAAGGATCATTGTAAAAAAGGTAAAAACACTCTGCAAAGTTTCAAATCTGAAAGTGCTCTGCGTATAAACTTCTTGTCTCTCAAAAGAAAGACTCTTTTAAATGAGTCCCAGGCAGTTGTAAAATACCAACAACTGTTAACATCAACATTAAACATTAGCATATTGCCCGACCACTTGTTGCATGCACAGACCTGGGAAAACGTAATTTTCACATTGGTCTGATTGAAAATGCAATTTCTTTATTTGCCACTGGGTGCCTCTTTTGGTGCATTAAAAACTCACAAACACTCAAACCAATCACTCCTGGGGTTTGGAAAAACGATCATTGAACAAATCCTTTGGCAGTCGCTGAACAATTAAGGGAAAAAAGCTAATGAAAGTGTTATTTGACCTTGCATACATGTCAACCTGTTATATATGAACCTTTCGAAACCCATAATAGAGCACTTTAATGAACCCCAGTATCAAGCTGAAATAAACACTAGTGGCATTAAATACCAACAACTGTTGATTAAAGGGCCATATTACTGAGTAATAAAGACTTATTTTCCCACTTAACCTTTTAACGCCACTCAGCAGACATTTAATTTCTGAACTGACATGATACATACAAGCAGTGTAATAAAATGTTGGATCTGTTTCACATAAAACTGAACAAGCTTTTAACGCCACTCACAGAATGCAAAATATTTGTAAAATCATTGTCATATTTGGTGATGGACTGTGATTCATTCTCTAGGGTCCTATTGGGAAAGTGGCTCCATCTAAAGTCATTATTGCTCCCCAGCCGCAGGTGGTTAAATCAGTCACATCCCTCACCTCGTCCGGTGCCATCGCCTGTGGAGACATGCCTACCGTAGGGCAGCTTGTCAGCAGTAGGTTTACTTTTTCTGGTACTTTACTGTTTATGTAATGTTTGTAGTATGGCTTCTACAACCTTCTGTCACGTAATTGAAGGAGCAATTCTGTAAGGGGTGTTTAGATCAGATTTCAGTTTTGAAGATTGATGTTTCAGAGGCTTGTGGGTAAATTACTCATGTTTTTTGTGAACTGGAGAGGATCCAGAAGCCCTAATTCAATTTGTGTTTTCATTAGAGCCACAGTCTGTAAATGAAGAAGAGGCCATTAATCTGGAGGAGATCCGAGAGTTTGCCAAGAACTTTAAGATTCGACGACTCTCTCTGGGGTTGACACAGACTCAAGTGGGGCAGGCTCTCACTGCTACGGAGGGTCCCGCCTACAGTCAGTCAGCCATCTGCAGGTTATTCTCTTTTCTATCTGCTCTTTGTTTCTGTTTTTCTTTACTTTTCTTAACAGGACAGATTGGACCACTCCCGTCCTGTTTAGGTTGTGTAAATTGTGCCATTAAAGAAAAATAAAAGTAACCATAAAACCATAAAAGAAACCCTATTACTTAGCTTACAATTAATAAAAGAGCCCAAAATATTATATTAAATTTCTGTTTTGTTATATATATATATATATATATATGAATATCTGAAGGTATGGTAAAGTGGAAGTGAAGTGAAGTATGATGACCCGTACTCAGAATTTGTGCTCTGCATTTAATCCAACCAAATTCACACATACTAGTGAACACACACCTGGAGCAGTGGACAGCCAAATTGCTACAGTGCCCTGCAGTTTAGGGTTTGGTGCCTTGCTTAAGGGTCTTAAAAAGTTGTGGTATTGAAGGTAGAAAAAAGCACTTGTTTATCACTGTGCTCTGTACCATGTATCAACCATCCATGTCCATTTAATATCTCACATTAAACTCCATTATCTTGTTTGCCTCTTCTTTCAAGATTTGAGAAGCTTGACATCACTCCTAAAAGTGCCCAGAAGCTAAAACCCGTCCTGGAGCGCTGGCTGGCAGAGGCTGAGCTCTGGAATCAGAAAGGTCAGCAGAACTTGATGGAGTTTGTGGGCGGAGAGCCCTCCAAGAAGCGCAAGCGGAGAACCAGCTTCACGCCGCAGGCCATCGAGGTCCTCAACACTTACTTTGAGAAAAACTCCCTTCCCACCGGCCAAGAGATTACAGAGATCGCCAAGGAGCTGAATTACGACCGAGAGGTGGTTCGGGTCTGGTTTTGTAACCGTCGACAGACTCTGAAAAACACTAGCAAGATCAACGTGTTTCAGGTCCAGTAGGGCTCCGGTACGTCTCTTAGAGGGCAAAAGAAGAACTTTTTGGACGTTGATGTTTTGGTGCTAGTTGCAAAATGACTGAAATGACTGACTTGCTGTTGTGATGAAGCCAGCGGCACTCAAACTGTGTACGGTCCTAGAATAGTACCAAACTCTTTCTGTTGGTTTTTTTCCCCGTTGGTTTCCGTTTTGCTGCATGCAGAGTGACTTTTTGCCATACCATCACACTTTTCAAAGCTGAAGTGACTATATAAAATATGGAAGAAGCTACGAAATTTTGTTTATGGCATAAAAAAGAAAACATCTAATAAATTTTCCCTCGCTTAGTGTTTTTTTTTTTTTTTGGCCATTAAAACGTGTTTTTGCTGTAGCAACAACAGCTGTGGATTTTGACTGCATATAGTACATTTAAAAGATTTTCTTTTTCTCTTTTGCTGTAAACTTGAAGCTATGCTCATTGCCTGAGGTCATTTTAACCTTCTAAGAAGTCCATCTAAGAGGGTAGATTCAGATCTTTTCCTTTTGATCAGTTTCCAATAGTGGTTCCCCGTCTTTTGTGTTTAAATACTGTAGCTGTGTTTTGGTCAATGGACAATCATAATGCTCTGAATCAGAAAGCATGCCCTGCTTTAATGTGGCTACACCCAATTATTCCTTTTTGGCTGTCATCATAATTTCATATTCAGAATTGTATGATTTCAACTGTTATGTCTGTCTTTTGATTCAAATAGGAAACTGTAACTGTATCGGAGATTACAATGACTGATGTAGAATATGTCCTATGGATTTTACTGTTACTGTATTTGCCATAATCAGTCTAGTACAGCAGATCTTAATATCAGGAGATGCTATTGAAGAGAGACTTGCATCTATATCTATATGGGGCACTTAAGTAACATTAGATGAAGAGCTGAACGTTGGTTTTAATGTTGATCGATGAGCCGTCAAACAAGTGTTAAAGGATATTACTAATATAAAGGCATGTATGAATTTGGATTCTGCCCTCATTTGTACTCTGTCGCAGCAATATTCCCAGACCATATGAACATTTCCCCATTTAGTAAAACAGTCCGGACAGAAGTGTGTTGTAACATGTTTCACATGTTTGTTCTAAACATAAAGCTATATTGTTCTTATGGACCTTCAGTATTTTATCTAATGGATTATTTTGATTGGTACAAATGCCATACATTTACGTTTTAATGTTGTGGAGAACGAATGATATTAGACATAGTGTTTTAACTAATGGTATACATAGACAATATGAAAAAGCAGCGTCTCGTCAACAGTTTAATCTGCACAGAACTTACCGATTTAAAAATGGTGCATAAATGCATTTACAGATTATAAACAATTGTATGGTACTCCATTAACTATATTTATTTTGTATCAATTGTAATGTTTGGTATTAACTTGTTATTTGAATAAATTAACACTAAACAAACTCGTTGTATTTGACTTGAAAATCTTGGTAAGTACCATGTGACATATTGCCAGTCATGAATATATTCATTAAGACTACAAAGAAAGCTAATAAATTAATTTTCAGAACACATAAGTAACCCATAGTTGACTTTAACCCAACTTGAAGTTGATATGTTGCAAGGAATGTTTTGTAGGCTTTGGTTTTACAATTGTTACTCTGTAACAGGGCCTTTAACCACCACGATAGAGATGGATCTACAGTACCACCACGTTTTTCAGAATTAAATCAACTGTTTTTCTACATGTTCACAAAGATTTTTCCTAACAAATAACATACACAGAAAGAAAGCATGATGGAAATGAGGAGCAATCCATGGTTTTCATGTTTTTTTGCTGTGGTCTTAAAATAGCACTGATAAACCTATTGTTACTATGCAAGAAATAAAATTGCCATTGCCATGGTAACTATATTTGTCACCAAATTACCATCATTACATTTATAGCCTTTCCTGAAATCATAATGATATCTTTAAACGGTATGCATTCAAAATAAAAATAAAAAGGTTTTTAAATCTATTTGAAAAGAGCATTGACTAATGTCAAGTGACAGTTTTATTGTTGCAATAGCTGTTTTTCAGCAGAATTTATAGTGACGCCAGACATTTCGTTTAGTTCCCTGATTTTTAGTCCATGTATGAAGTATGTCTCAAACTCGCAACAGTCCTGGCAGAGCAAATAAAGGTTAAAGTAATGACTATAACATGTTTTAAATAATCTTCATCCTACAGAAATCATTCTAATATTCTGATTTAGAGATCAATTATTGTTTATTATTTAATTATTATTACTGAATAATTTTGAATCCTTTTAAGTTGTAATAAAATTGTACAGTATTAATGTCTTACTGTATTTTAATCAAATAAATGCAATTTTATTTGAGAAAAAGAAACATTCAAAAAAACCTTTTAAAAATCGTAATTAATCTAAACGTTTGACACCCAGTGTATATCTTGGACATTTACTATTTTATTCATTTTAAATGTTGAATATTTAGCTTTTTTACACCAGAATAGCAATACGTTAGTCTAGTGAAGAAAAAACAGAAAGTAAGTGTTGAATGAAGATGCTTATTGATTTTAGCTTGTAAATTTGTCTCAATCGACTTTTAAGGTGATCTTGACTACAACACTTTTTGAATCTGTATCTATTCATTTATAATTTATTAACATAATTTCAACTACATATACCATTACCAATATCACAAACTATCAACTATTTACTATTAAAACTATGTTAAATATGTTCCCAGTATGTTTTGAAACATATTCTGATATAATTCAGCCAACAATAAAAGGCAACAATTTACAAGTAGAGAGTCCCACAGGGTCCTTTACAGTTTCCCCTAAAACCAATACAGTTCCCTTTATAACCATATAAATGTTGTGATGTTTTATATATATATTGATAAACGTAGAAATGTTCCGTCTCTGGCTGTTTGTTGTCATGAGAACAGCAGTTTACCTCCATAGCGATAGGGGTCGCTAGTACACGCGAGCCGCTCGCGGTTCCAGCCGTTAGTGAGAAAGGCTACTGCGGATATTACGGCAATTTCTACAGAGTAGAAGAGATAAACAAACATGTAATATTACACGCAAGACGTTTTTCAACCAAAATCCATCCTATCTTCATCCTATACATTTTTCTTCGAGTTTTTCGCTGCGTCGTCACTTTTTACAGCGACCGGTGAAAGAAATTAATCTTCTTTCGCGCAAAACGAAGTTGTCTTGCCAAAAGAAGGACGATGGGTGGAAAAATGGCGTGAAACGATGAGCTTTACCGCATTCTTTATCTGACTGCTGTCAGAGGTAATTTACACTCTTATTATGCTGTTTATGATAAAACAAACACTTTATTTGAAACGATATCTGTTCCCCAGTTTGACTTAAATGAGATTTCCATGTGCAGGTCTGTACATGCTTCTAAATCTAAAGTCATTTTGAGGACTTGTGACGCAATTTTCTGTCTTGAACATCATATTTGATCAAGTAATAATACATAAGGGCTTTCTTAAATAACTATGAACGTATCTTCCAGTTCACAATCAACATTGTATGTAACTAATCTATGTTTCCCCCCCCTTTTTTTAGGCAAGTGTATGTGATCATCCCTAAACCCAAAGAGAGGAGGCTGTCAGGACTGTGATTCATTTGCTCATAAGTTCACTTGAATAAAAGGTCTTAAGTCATGGCTTGGGCTCTGAAACTACCTCTGGCCGATGAGGTGATTGAGTCAGGTCTGGTCCAGGACTTTGATGCCAGTCTGTCAGGGATCGGGCAAGAGCTTGGAGCTGGTGCATACAGCATGAGGTCCGTTTGTGTACTAACTTATTCGCTTTTTTGGTTTAGGGATGTTTAGGTTATTTCAAAGGATCGGTGTGTTCTGAGAACCGTTGGTGCACGATAATTGTAATCTCTCGTTGAATTATAGCTCTTTAAGCACTGCACATTCGTCTGATTTGCGTTTTTCCCTTATTGAGAACAGTTTGTTCTGTTTTACATGCTTACTGTGTCAAAGTCAGCTTGTTCTGCTGTGCTGTTTAGAAAGTCTTGATGAATGTGTTTTGGCACATTATGTGTCTGACCTTCTAGAGAGGCACACTCGGTGTCTTGTATTCCCTTACATAACTGTCGTGCAGTAATTTAGCCGTTTGGAAAAGTACAGGTCTGTTTTGGTTGATGTTATTGTGCATAGGTTTGATTATTTGCTAGTTTTTAAAACAAAAAGCTTTGATTTTAAATGGTTCAAGTAAATGCATTCCCGTGTTGATAGGCAGATAAAGTTCCTCTGTCTAGCCTCGCAACTTGGTCTCCAGGTAACAAAATAGTTGTGTGTTGTAAACCACATGTTCCAGTCCTTCTTTGCCATCTGTGATGATTTGTTCCCAGATGTTTGAGTAGCGTTAGAAATATGCCTCGACACGTCCCTGTATTGCAAAATCTGTAATTTTTTTTCTCTTGTTGTTTTGCAGTGATGTGCTAGCGCTCCCCATCTTTAAACAGGAGGAGTCAAATTTACCTCCGGAAAATGACAATAAGATTCTTCCCTTCCAGTATGTACTGTGTGCCGCCACCTCTCCTGCTGTCAAACTACACGATGAGACGCTCACCTACCTCAATCAAGGTCTGTTCAGCAACACTGGCTGAAAAACATCCAAACTTTCCTTAGCTTTTATATTAAATGTCAATATAAATCTATTACACTGACAAAGGTATGACAGACATAGCAAGTTGCATAGTATTTTCTTTTAAAATGTGAGTCCGTTTGATAAATTTATAGCTTTAAAAATTTTTTGCAGTGTAGTACACAAACATACATTGTTCATGTTAATAGTGTATTAAAACAATCAAAATTAAGTTTGAACAGTTTGTGCTTCTGAAGACTTAAACACTACTTGCTGTATAAAGTTTACGGTCAGTGCATTAATTATTTATTAAAAAGAAATTAATTATTTTATTAAGCAACAATGCATTAAATTGATAAAAAAAAATTATTAATGGTCTCTTCAATGATTTTAAGCAGCAACATTTTATATAATGGGAGATATTTCTTGAGTACAAATCTAAAATGATTTCTAAAGGATCCACTGAAGACTTTTGAGTAACGATGTTATATTAATACATTAATATACATTGCTGTATGTATCACATTTAGTTAAAAATGCTGCCTTGGTTAGCATAAGAGACGTTTTTCAAATACCTTGCTGACACCAAACTTCTGAACAGTTGTGTATTTATATACAGTATCTCACAAAAGTGAGTACACCCCTCACATTTTTGTAAATATTTTATTATATCTTTTCAAGGGACA
>JAUCNO010001323.1:538906-569783 GCA_032353835.1 Enteromius viviparus
CTCACTATCACACATTTAGACTGATTTGTGAACAATGTTTAAGAGAAATGGTAATATTGTGTATCTAGAATGAATTTTAGATCTTTAAGTCCATCTCATGAAAAATTGGAGCAGAAACAAAGAAAGGTTTTGCGTTTATGTTGTAAACTGGCAGTTGTGAGCTATAAAAACATTCAATTCTGAGAAATAGTCGCTATTTTTCCACCACAATTGTGACTTTATTTCTTGGAATTTACTTTATACCATGCAATGCTGAAACAGTATTGTTTAAGAGTTCAGTGTTAATGATGCGCAATAGTATGTTTATATATCACAATTCCAAAAAAAAAAAAACTGAACTGCAAGTTTCTTTGAGAAAGAGATTTTGGTCTTGGATATAAAGGCCTTTTTTTAGAACTTGGGCAACGATACTCCTTATTTTGGCTTTGATCTTTGAATATGACCTAGACATGTTTATGATGGGATTTAAATATAAAACCATACCTTGCATTGTTCACAACCTTGTTCTTTGTGCAGTCAAACCTTCCCATGACCCACACACTGGCTAGTGGATTGACTTGTGTGAGTTAAAGATTGTCCCTGAAGCGACCATCATGGGGGTTCATTGGCATATCTCCATGTCTGTGCTTCCTGTGCGATAAATCAACTTATATGCTGTGGACGCGGCTTGTTGAATTGACATTGACTGAGAGACATCAGTGGTCCACTGGATCGAGAGTGCTGGTAAGAGATAC
Source organism: Enteromius viviparus (assembly GCA_032353835.1). NCBI lineage: Eukaryota > Metazoa > Chordata > Actinopteri > Cypriniformes > Cyprinidae > Enteromius > Enteromius viviparus. The sequence goes on from JAUCNO010001323.1 coordinate 539,641, forward strand.
CACACCCCAGCTTATAAATGCTGCTCAGTGACAGTATATACTCAACAGAGAGGATGTCCTAAACGCATGGGGAGAGCGTGACGGTGGTTCCGGCCAGAGCAGACTACTATGACACTGCATAAGGTTGTCATTCCATGTGCAGACAGTAAAGCATTTCAATGTGGCTTCCTAACATTCCATGCCTGAGCACAGAAAGCAATACCCAGTAACGGCCCCGTAAGACTATAATTAACAGACAGATTTACGACACCAAAGCAGTTTATTTCAGCAGCATTTACATGATTTATTCCAATGCTCAACAACAATGATGGTGTAAAATACATCAACTGCTGCAAATCTGTCCCTGTCTGTACCGTAAACTTCTATAGTTAATGGTCCCACGCATGTATTAGTGGTCAGGAATTACATTGTGGTTTTGCATAGACTGGAGAAGTCTGTAATATTTCTGAATGACGTTTTAAAGGCCCTCTGCCGTCCTTATTGTTTGTTAAGCTACACTGCAGTGAGTTATCACAAAAAAAGATTATGAAAGAGTATACTTTTAGCTCTGTTGTCGCAGATTAACCTGGAACATTGTGGCCCCTTTAACTACTGGCCATTATGGGATGCTCTACTGCACAGCAACTGCATTAATTGGATTGACATCTGATTGATTAGACAATAGTGAGTGAAGCAGAGTAGGTAAAATGGACACTGGTCTTCTACCTGCCATTGAAATCTGCCTTAACTAAAACCTCTTCTTGTACCTGTTTTTGATTATGTTCCTTCAGTTCTAAGGTCGTGGGCTGGATGGATAGCTGGATGGATGAACGGACGGATAGATGGATGGATAGATTGTATATGATTGTTATTATTATTATTATTATTATTATTAACAAAGGTCTATTATGATACATTAATAGAATGGACAAACAAACAACTATTCTGTTTCATTAATTTTACGAGTAAATAACTGAATAAATAAATATTTTATTATTATTATTTACAAAATGATATACAAAGGTTTCAATATTTTTATTTGCAAATAAATACTACTACTAATACTACTACTAATAATAACTATTATTATTTACAAAGGTCTGTTTCACAAATGTAATAAGCAAATAAATAAATTATTCATAAAATAACTAAAAAGGTTGTTGTTGTTGTTGTTTACTATGGTCATTTATTTTAATGAATAAACAATATTAAAAATATTAAATGTGTATATAATGCTATGTCTATTAATGATAATAATAATATGTATAGTAATTACATGGCACTTTACCAGTTAATTAATTACCATTTATCGATTTGTTGAATAGTTATCAAAAAGCTGTATACTGACATTACTTTGAGCGCTACTTACTGAAGACTGTCACGCCTGCTTGAATTGTGCACACACATACACACACATGTTTTTTTTTTTGCAATTTATAGGGACTCTCCATAGGCTTAATGGTTTTATACTGTACAACCTGTATGTGGTATTGCCCTACACTGACCTAACACCTAAACCTACCCCTTACAGGAAGCTGTGTGCATTTTTTAGATTTGCAGCATTTATGTTTTTTAAGCTTTTTAAATTACGGGGACACTGAAAATGTCGTCGTTAATTATTTGTAAAAAGAAAATTAATACCTATGTCATACCCATGTCATTATACAAGTTTGTGTCCTCATAAACGACATAGACATGCACACGCATACACACAGACAAGTGTCATTTTCTGTGTGTGGCCTTCCCGTCGCCCTGCCGTCACTGTGGGATGAGTGTGTGTTTAAACCTCGCCGGCGCTAGCTGTGCCTCCCGCTGTGTGTGGAGTAGCCAGGTGGTAGCTCTGAGTGGCTGTGCATACAGTGGCTGTATGATTAGCATGCTGGATCGCGTTGGCGAGCTCTTATTTGAAACAGTGGGAGCAGAATGGAGTGGATTATTCTGACAGGTGCCCTCTCATTTCCCTGAATATCTTATGTAACGCATCGGATTTGAGAGCCACGCATCACGGCGGCAGATTGAAGTAATATTATGCAGTCCGGTCGTCTCTGTATCATTGCTGTCTGTCTATTAATGCCGTCTTCTCCCCAAAACGTTGTAAATCATCCTCGTTTCCTCTTTCTCTATCTCACTGACTTTCTTTTTTTCAGTTCTCCGTGCCAGGCAGTGTAAATCTGCCCCAGATAATAGTCTATGTGTGGGTGCCAGTTTTTGGAGTTGTGACTGCTGTTGTAACGGGTTGTTGCCCAGCTGGAGTAATGAATAGCTGGGCCTCTGCTGCCTCTCCCTCTCTCTTGGGTGCCAGAGCCTCATACGGCCCCATCTCCCTGCCTGCCAAAACCCTGAGACACACACATACACGCACGCACATTTATCCAAAGCTGAAGGAACTACTTTGGGAGAAATCCACTCCATGGCATAATCCACATGAAGGTTAAATTCGTTCTTCGACTTCTTTTGAGTCTGCTCTGAGGATTTGATCAGATTTCATTGTGTTTTCTAAATAGGAGATAAGTAGAGGTGTATTTGTGTTAAGCAGCCAGCTTCAGTGCCCGTTTGAGAATGATTCAGGCTGATTATTAGATAGCGGCTATGTTTTGCTGTGCCACGATCTGATTGGCTGTGGGCTGTGATGTGATTTAGCTCATTGACTAAATCTGTGGCTGACTTTTGGCACTGCGAGGCTTTGGTTTAACATTGACCCCAGTCTGGGGTGTTAGGATGTGGGCCTGAGAGAGCTTAACGTTCCCTTCTCACAGCTGGAAGCGCTGCTGTTTACGTAATCCTGCACCCGGCAAATCTTTGCTATTCTCCTTTCTGCAGCTGGACACATAATACTGCTCTCACGACTCGACCCTGGAGTGTGAGAGATGGATAAGAAGTGGCAAGTAACAGTTAGGTAGAGAGACTTTGATTGTAGTGATTGAAAAAAGTATTTTAGGCCAAATAGATTTTTGAAGATTAGAGATTATCTTGGAGAGAGATCAGAGACCAATGCTTTTACAATTTTTTGCAATGCTTTAACACTTTTTTGTAGAATTAGCAATGACACTACCTTCATAAAAGTTAAAGGGCATTAAAGCTGAAAGTTCATTTGTATTATTATTATTTTTTTTATTAATTATTATTTAATGTTTAGTTGTTGTTTTTTGTGTTTATGTCGTCTTGTTTTTTTATTCTTTGCGTTTAACCTTTTTTATATTTGGGCTTTATTATTTTAATATTTATTTATTTACATTCATTATTTAGTATCTGTTTTAATTAAATTGTAAAAATATAATAGGTGATATTTTTAATTTTTTTTGTTTATTCAAATGGTTTAGCATTTTTATTCATATTTATTTTATTTATTTGTTGGTTTGAGTTACAATTTGTCAGCTCTTGTGTTTTGTTGTTTTGTTTTCAGTTTTGTGCTCATGTTGTTGTTTGTTTATTTATTTATATATTTATTTATTTATTTATTTATTTATTTGCAGTGAAATCTTACAGCCCAGAAATATTTGATCCAGGATTTTGGACCAATGGGCTTTCACAGTGGGCGGGGCAACTAAATATGACCAAAATAGAATCCAATGAAACTTCTCGCTGAGTGTTTCATTTGTGTTTTTTTTGGATTTGGTGTCATCCCCATCTTGAATAAATCTGGTCACAGTTTTCAAAAACTTGCTTCAACCATCCTGCGAATAAACAACTTAACATGTAAACAATTGAGCTGAAAAAGAGAAAATTCTGAACAGACAGCAGCAGATTTCACTCGCTCTTTCATGTGCAGCTCTTCAGCGTAATGTTGACTTTCAAACCAAGTAGACTGAAAAGCGTACACTGAGTTTCCTGATTGATAAACGAGCCTTGCGTCAATCAAAGCGCTTAATTAAATTCAAAACTGCATAGCCGAGGGAGGTAGAACTGAATCCCGTGGCCTCTGGTGACATTTTCCGTTTGTGTCTTGTGTCTTTCCGAGGGCTCCCCGTCTCCCACTGCCACCCTTTACAATTCAGATTTATGGAAATAAGCCTTAATAGAAACCTGTGCCAAGCCTGACAGACAGCTCTGATGAGAAGTACTTCCTGTATGTGTGTGTGTGTGTGTGTGTAAATCCTTAAGCAGATTGCCAGTCGTGGTAATAGGTGTGAGGCCGAGACACTTTTGGTGTGTGCGTGTGATTCTGTACAAGCTCCTGTTTGTGTGCACGTCTGTGTTTGTTAGCCGAGGAGGTGGCGACTGTGGGAGGGAGAACAAAATGCATTAGAATAACAATAATATTATAATCTCCCCTCAGCGGAGTCGCAGGACTGTGTCGGGAGTTTATTTTCACTGAGTGGAAGTGTGGAGGATGTGGGGATGTCCCAGCAGGTTGTGGGTGAAAGGCAGAGATTAGATCCGCACACCCTTGTTTGCACGCGGGGATAAGAGCGCCTGCTGACGGCTGCTAATTCTGATGTCATGTTGACATGGCTTTTTCTGTGGGAAATCACAATGTGGGAGGGAATTAATAGACTTTGATATGCTTTAGTCAGACTGTATCGCTCAGTGTCCTGGTGAGAGACAGACTGCGATAATAGCGGGAAACTGGTCTCTAAAAAGTTGCCTGAGGATCGAATTGTCAGGCGTGCTCATTGTGTAGCTGACCGCACAGTACAAAAGTTCACACTAGAGTCGTGCTAATTAGGACTGTGCCTTTTAGTGGTTTTGACATTTGCATAATGAATACACGGTTTACTAATAGGCATCCTGATGCAATCCTCCCTTGAAATTGCCCTGGTGGCTTTTAAATACTGACCAGTTAGAATAAGACCTGAGCTGTGTACGAAAAGGCTTACTCGTATACTCATTCACTCATCCCTATATAGTGTATGGCAGTTGAGTGGACCATTTCCGAAACGGACACTGACGTAAATATCATTCATCAGAGTATGTGGACAATTTTGTCATTAACAAATGCCTACCCATTTGTAATATTGAAATATTTTGCTTTATGAATTGCGCTGTTCACTGTTACAAATTAGAGAGAACAAAAACAGTTGTCGCATTTATTTGTCATGAAATATAAATATAAAATTATTAACAAATAGTATATTAACAAAATGTAAAAAATAATAAAAAAAAGTAGTTGTTTTCCTTAAATGCTCTATCACTGCCTCGCGTTTGATTTGTAGGAAATAGTGCTACAGTGAGTATACATCTGTTGTACATTTGAAATCAGAATGCACTGTGGGTAAAAAGTAGTGAAGGAATGTAGGGAATAAAGTCATTCACTCCGAATTCGGACAGCACTGCAAAATAGTTGACATCTGAGATGTATAGTGGATAGGCAGCGGTTTCGGACACAGCTTTAGGCTTCCTCTACTTTTTGAGTTGATGTGGTAATAGGAAGCTGGCTGATTGGCCAGGTAAGTGTGACATCATCGATTTAAAGCCTTTTAAAGTCAACATGATACAGGACTTACAACCGATTTTGCTTCAGTTATATTCCATTTTTTATTATTTAACAAGATGCTTATCGTATTTGCACACCAACAGCGTACTTAATTATTCGCTGGGGTAGATTGCAAAGTCAATGCAAAGATTGCAGAGTGATGCAATCGACGTAAATTGTGTGATGTGTTTGCCGCAAATGCGCCTCAATCACGTTTTCTATGCAAAAACTACTTTAATCCACAATGAAGGGATTTCAAGTGTTTGTTGCTTTTTTGTTGTTGATCTTTTAATAAAACAAATACATGTTATTTATGTTATTTTATTTTATGTTTATTGTATTTTTGCTTTATTCTTTTTTTTGTTATGTGTTCTGTTTTATTTCAGTTTGTTGTGGTTTTATGTAGTTTTAAGTTTAGTTTGTTTTCTCTTGTTTTGTTTGTTAGTTGGAGGGGACAGATGAAAAAGAGAGTTATTTCAGAGGCAAAGCAAGGATTAACATTTGATTGCAAAATACAACCTTTGTAACTTCATAATAACTTATAACAAGCACCAACAAGCCCCCCATAATAAAACCAAAAATGTCTATTTTGAAAATAAATAGGCTCCATTTTGATTTCATGTTTACTTTTAGAGTAAAAGTAAATAAATATTTTTGCTGTATGTTGTTTGCAATTAAAGTTTGTTTTTTCCAATACCCGGGCCAATAGTTTCAAGGAAGAAGAGCACAAAAGTGCACGAGTAGGCGAGAGAAGACCAACAGGAAGCCATGTGGTCAGTGAGAGTGTAATCTGTCCCTACTTCACACTGTGTCATTTCCCTATGGGAGAATGGATGCGCTCGGCAGTGGGAGCTGGCACAGAGAGTGAAGCAGCCATTACTGGCGCAGCCGGAGCTCCCGCAGAGACAAAAGAAATTATAAATATCACTACACTGCCACGACACCCTGCTCTCACAAAGCCTCTCATTATCACCACCAGAGAATGTCAGGGAAGAAATAAAGACTAATGGACTAACCTCTCCTACTAATCGTTTTTTAGACGCACTCCCACAAAGTGCTGCTTCCCTCAAGGAAAATTAGACTTTCTATTTTTAACCTGCTAAAAAAAATGGCAACAGAGATAAGACTCTTCGCTGCCAAAGCGATCGGCCTTTTCAAATGCAGCAACTTTTCTTTTTCCTTGCTGCTTGATTTTGTCTGCTTAAATAACTTTCATTTCTGTGCCGGTATGACTATTGGTATTTATTTAACCATTTAGATTACATGCTCAAAGATTAGTCGTTATTAGAAATGATGGATTAATCCCAGGCATGAAATTCCAAAGTGTCATTTTTTTTTTCTATTGCACAACAATTAATAGGATTTTCTGGCATAACAGGATTGTGATTTAGGTTCTTTATCTGAACCAGTACAATGGCTGTAAATATGAATTTAAAAGATCAAACAACTTTGGTTCTATTGTTAAGTAGCTTATAAAAGGAGGGAAAATATGTCACGGCACACGAGGCGGCGGGAGGGGGTTCGCTTTGCACTCGTATCCATAGTTTGAGCCCTTGAGCCGGGCTCTCTATACAGAGATCAGCCCTCAGAGCTTAAAATTACCCTTCTGTCCATTGAAACGGTTCGCCAGTGCTTTGAATTGTGGGTAGAGTCCGCAATGAATCACTACATAGCATTACTCTTTCATCCCTAAACCAATTCTAATGTCCCTATGCCAGCGCTAATATAAAGTATAGCTCCTACTTCCAGAGATTAGAAAGCTACCGCAATGTCCCTGGCAGGAATCTGATCATTATATTAGCACATACTGTATAGATGAGAGAACTGCACAGAGTTAGTCAAGGCCGCTGTGTGTTTATACAGCACTAACATGTGGTTTGTTTTGCCTTAGTGTTCATTAAGGAAACAACAGTTTTCCTGTACAGTAATCACAGCCTCAGCGCTGACTGGAATGCAGCGGTTTTCCTGTTCGTTCAGTCTGTACGCTCGCATTTAGCATCGCATTGAAATCCAAGGCCGTGCATTCGGATATAACGCACTTGAAAATTCCATGAGCTTTATCCAGTCGTATACCGCAGTGTAAAAGACACCAGTGTGGCCTGAAAAATCAGCTCCGTGCCTGTGCACATTTCAGCAGAGGAATCTTTTAGAAGCATAGCCTCGAATTCGCCATGGTTCATGAGAGATTAGTGGTGCTAAATTTGGATCCCATCTGAACAGCATTGTATCCCGGAGGTCAGTTTAATGTAAATGTGATGAGAGGATTATAACCCAGGGATGGATTTTCACATGATAAAATGACACTCTGTGGAACCATGTGCTGATGCTTAGTCAGATGGAACTGGAATAACAGTCAGGGGCTCGGTGGAGTACTAGTGATGGGTTTCCTCATTGGAAATCAAGTGTTTTAAATGCAAATTTTATAAAAAGTATATTAGATTTCCACATTGTAGTAAGCTCTGTGTTGTTTTGGGGGGCAATATGTGTCAAATACAGTAATTATTTAATAGTAATTATTATTCCATTTAATGCAATTTATATATTTTTTTTAAATATATTTTAATTAAATTATTAACATAGTATTCCCTAGAGTGCACTAACTGTCTTTTTATGGGACTTAGTAATGCAGGTGCAACTCTGCTGCAAATCAAACCAAAGACAGAGGCAGGATTAGAATAAAAGCTCAGTCTCTTGTGGTTGTGAGGTCATAATGGATATGCTAATGAGGCAACTGTTACCTTTGCATTGGTGCACTGTACTGTTGTGAATCACTGTCATGGTGAAATACAGCTTCTGCCAAAATGCCCGTGCTGTTGTCTCCACAATACAGATGCCTGTTCTGACAAACCTGCCTAAATCGAACCATTATTGCTATAGACTCTGTGTGACGAACCCGTGATTCACAGGTGCAAACATTGACATGGTAATCTCTTCCGAGAGCCAAGTGTAAAGGACTGACTTCAAACAATAAAAGGAAGCTAAGAGGCGAATCAGTCTCATCTATTCAATTCTTTGGCCAGGCTGCATAATAAGCAGAGTCCTGTCAGGCGTTGCAGAAAAGAGGGGGGAAAAAAACACAAAGCATAATAAAAAAAAAAAAAGCCCCTATTGCTTCTGTTCCTGACAGCGCTGCTGCTAAACTTTGAACAGTCGTTATTTACACCATTCGGTCCCCTCTTCAGTGCAGCTGTCGCTACGACATAAAAAGAGAGAAGCGCACTTGCTCCGAGCCAGCAGTCAGCAGGGAGCAAGGGGGAAAAGGGGCTAGGGAAATGAAAGAAAATAGAGGGGTGGTGGTAGTTAAGCACTCAAAATCACACAGGATAAAACCAGCGATGGTTTACAGTTGAAGAGAATGGCTGATTGTGAAAGTGAGGCCAAAAAGCCAGAAGGATGGAGAAAGTTGCTTGCTCTGCAGATGCCAGAAACCACTTCCAGGGGAATGTGCTTTGCACCTCCAGCTTGTGCGAAGTCACACAAAAGAGCAGCGTGAAGGACAAAACAACTCCATGATAATGCTAATACACTGCACCTCAGAACTGAGCAAGGAGGACAGCTAAGCTAAGATATTAGCACTCTGTTATATGCAAGCGAAGTCCTGTTTATAATTCTGGACGTGTCGTTTACCTTTGATCACTTTGTTCTTTTAGCCTCTACATGCAAGTCACGAAGCAACAAACAATAGCTTCTATATCTTGACATGTTGGAGCACACTAGCAAAGCCCTGTTCACTTAAACTCATCACCATGTTTCGGCTAATTACAATTGTTGGACTGCTTCGCTTAATCATATGTGATTCTCTGATGTGCGGGCTTTGCCTACTTTGTTAGCCCTCTTGGACCACCTAGCACTGATAATGCATGTAAATCAAATGGAGGGGAAAAAAATAGGAGCAGAAATATGGTGAATGTGTTCGGACAGTGTAGATTGTATATCTCTAATGGCTGCCTTATTCGTTTAGGGATGATTGCTCTGGTGCCAATGATTATTCCCTCCAGGACTTAATGGTGTCAAAGGGATACAAAAAAGGAAAGAGAGAAAAACAGACGAACAGAATTGGAAAGCATAATTAATGGATTCAGATCCTGTTAAACAGCCCCCTTACAGAGAAGATAGTAAAAACAGGGTGCATGGAACCAGCACCCAATTTGTTCACACTTTGTTGTAGTAATAAGATCCAGGCCTCCCTCATGCAGTGGATTAGATAATTAACTCCCTGGGATAAATGCAGAAGAAAGGGGGCCACTTTTTTGATTTATCATATGGGGAGATGGCGCTATGCGAACTGCTATTACAAAAATTGCTTTTTTTCTCCAATGTATTTTTCTCACTGACAAACTAGGTTGGAAAATGTAGATAATAAGGAAGCAAATGTCAAGAAACGAGAGGGTGGTGTTAATATTTGTCTTAAAGGAAAGCTCTTAAGCGTACTTTCTGTGACATAAATGCATTACTCAAAATATGAAATGGTTCCACAGCTAAAAGAAGAATACTTCTAAAACGATTTGTCAGACCTATTCAGACATGCTTTTTTTTATGTTAGATCTTGTAATTGACCAAACAGGCGCTACTCTAGAGACCTCTGACTGAATGCCGTTCTTAGAAACTGCTGTCTCAGAGAACCAGCAAACGGCGTGACTCGGGTCATGCTAATTTCCGTTGCTACGATGTGCTTCACCTTCCTGCTTTGTGTAATCCTGCTCAACAACTCCTTTGGAATGTGAAGATAAACCTTTCCTCCCATTGTCCCTTAGAGAAGCCGCCCCCTATTGGGTTAGTAGACACATTCCTTCAAAGGAGGGCCTTGGTTTAGGGAATGAGGTGCAATTTCCATTGTCCGTTTCCTTTTGCAAGTTTAGATGTTCTGGTGCTGATTTATGTACTCATTACTCTTGCTCTTCTCTCTTCCAGAAACATGTGAAGACCCTGGTGAGGTGCTGGACCATAGAGATAGCCTTTAGACTACGAGGACGAAGGTTAAGCCTTCTGGTACTACTTTAAACGCTTCATTTTCTAACCTGTCGGGTCCCTCGGACCATGGAGGGACAGCAGGATTCAAAGAGGACTTTGAAACAAAGCCCTGGATATAGTTCCAAATGGTACTTTACATGCTGCTTGTTAGTCGTAATCTTGCCTTTAGTGTCCTGTGAACAGTCCTTTACAACGTTTCACCCTGAGCGACGAGAATGGGCCTTCAACCATATGACAGTTCACAAGACGACAGGAGCACTCTACATTGGTGCTGTCAACCGCGTCTACAAGTTGTCAGGTAACCTGACACTCCTAGTATCCCATGATACTGGTCCAGAAGATGACAACAAGGCCTGCTACCCTCCACTTATTGTTCAGCCTTGCTCCGAACCTCTGGTTTCTACCAACAACATCAACAAGCTCTTGCTCATCGACTACTCTCAGAACCGACTGCTTGCCTGCGGAAGCCTCTATCAAGGTGTCTGCAAATTGCTACGACTGGATGACCTCTTCATCCTGGTGGAACCCTCTCATAAAAAGGAACACTACCTCTCCAGTGTCAATCAGACGGGCACCATGTATGGAGTCATCGTGCCCTCACAGGGCAAGGATGGGACCCTCTTCATTGGTACAGCTGTGGATGGGAAGCAAGACTACTTTCCAACCATCTCAAGTCGGAAGCTTCCTCGTGACCCAGAGTCTTCAGCTATGCTGGACTACGAGCTACACACTGACTTTGTTTCATCACTCATCAAGATTCCCTCTGATACCTTGGCGTTGGTCTCTCATTTCGACATCTACTATATTTATGGTTTTGCCAGTGGCAATTTTGTCTACTTTCTGACAGTGCAACCGGAGACGCCTGAGAACAGCATGTCTTCCAGCGGGCCCTCAAATGACCTGTTTTATACCTCTCGAATCGTCCGACTCTGCAAAGATGACCACAAATTCCACTCCTATGTGTCGTTGCCTATTGGCTGTGTCCGGAACAGAATTGAGTACCGCCTTCTACAGGCAGCCTACCTGGGCAAACCTGGACGAGTGCTTGCGGCATCACTCAACATCAGCGCTCAAGATGATGTGCTATTTGCTGTCTTTTCCAAAGGTCAAAAACAGTACCACCATCCACCTGATGACTCGGCCCTCTGCATCTTCAGCATCCGGGACATCAATGCTCGTATCAAGGAGCGTATGCAGTCCTGCTATCAGGGAGAGGGGAACTTGGAGCTCAACTGGCTGTTGGGAAAGGATGTGCCTTGTACTAAAGCGGTAAGAAAACTTTTCTGTTATTACTAGCTACAACAGCTAGCTTATTAGCTTGTTAAACCAGCTTTAAATGGGAATCATTGTTAGATGTAGTATCTGTTACGCTAATCATGGAAGCTCTTTATTTTGTACTACTTTAATTGAGCTTGTTGTGTGCAAGGCTTATTTAAGGGCTTTATTATGAGTTCTCTGCCTTTGCATGCTGTTCTCTTGGCGCAATATACTTTTTTGCCCTCTAAGAAACTGACAGTTCCCATGAATGCTTCTGCTCAGTAGAAACCTCAGTAGATCAAAATAGTCAGATAGGGAATTGTTACTGATTTCATGTTTTCTTTGGAATGAAGATAGTATCTGCATCGTAATGTTTATGTTGCTGGTTGGTGTTCTTGCATATCCATATTTCATTCTTAAGAGTGTAACATGATACTATCTAAGCAATCCTGTTGACCCTGCAACCTACAGGATTAAATTTCAAGACATGGCCAGGGTTAGTCTAAGCATGAAAGCACACCCCAACAAATCTCATAAAATGATTTCTAGTCTAATTTTCAGTGTTCATAGCCTATGTAGACACTCCTTAAAAATGAATGCAAGCATTGCTGAAATAACTAATTTTCTTAATTCTTTACTAGTCTTGCTCCCTAAAGACCACCATCTGCAGTTTTGCTGTATAACAGGGGCTGTAAACAAACAGAATTAAAGGCACTAATAGTTCTCTGTGCTCCGTTTATTTACAAGTTACCACACTGACAAGTGGTGTGTTGATGCTAATATAAATATATATTTAAATGTGTATGTTTTCTATGGCTATCAGTGATCGTGTAGCATCAGTGTGCATGACGTTTAAGAGAAAGTCTTAATGACAATGACTATTGCTACATGGTTTTCTCCAGGGCTTCCTTTATTAGCTTCAGTAAATTCGCTATTAGCATGATGTCAGAGGTGATTGTCACTTTGAGGGAAACATTATTGAGTGTCTGAGCAGGGTGGTCTTCATAGTAGCAGACTACACTCTGGCCCCATTAAGGACCCTAGAGGATCCCCTGTCTGACCCCAGGGGGGCCGTCAGTGGCTTATGATGTCAGCCAGCCCTCCTCCATGTTTTTCTAAGCCTCATTAAAAACACTGCACTAGAAACCTCCTGCGTCTTCTCTCCTGGTACTAAAGGAATGTCAGGATTGACCAAGGAGGAGGTCTCATATTTAAAAACACGAAGATAAATGTTAGTTAAAAAGCTCGATGCTGTTCAATAATCTATGGGATTTTGCAGGTAGATTTTATCGTATAGTCTGTGAGCCACACAAATCACCACAACTCTCAACCCTCTTGCTGCCACAAAGTTTTTTTTTTACTCCCTTTTCATGACCAGTAGGAATGAAAATATTTTTACAGTGAAATAATTCTCCTTAGACTTTTTTGTTTGCTATTTAGGCTCATTTTACCTAAAAAATACTGCTAGAAATCCCCTACCGTGATGTTTTTGTTTAATTTCCTGTCAGTTATTTTAGGCTATTCTTGATCACTGGAAACATGGCCTCTGTGCAGACTTCAGTCTAGTTCCTTCGGCTCCGGTGTCTCTGCTGAATTAAAGAAAAAGTGAAACTTAGAGACACACGGGGTGATAGAAGGAGGAAGAGAAGTCATAAGCTGAGAAGGCCAAATGAAAGTTTTATCACAGAGCCCAGCTTGCAACTGTCTTCTTGCCCGGCCAATCTGCTCGCTGCTTCACATCCAGCCCTTTGATGCTATTCACTCATTCAGCCGGTGTTACATTTCATCAGGCTGCCTGATCAAGCCTATCACTGTGGCAGTTTCAACAGTGATCTAAGGAGGACATTCTATTGATCAGGTGGCTTTCAAAGGGACGACCCTTGTCCTGATTTGTGTATGGGACAATAACCCCCTACCTGAAATGGTAATCATGGGAAATGAGTTCCAGTGATAAGCATAGGGATTGCTGTTTGAATATCAAATAAATAAGTAAAAAAAATTTATATTTTGTTTTGTGGTTTTGTTTTTGCTTTTATTTTGAGCTTTTGTGGGTTTTGTTTGTGTGTGTGTGTGCTACTATGTTTTGCTTTGGTTAGGTTTTTTGGTTTGGTTTTATTTGGTTTCATTTGTTTGTTTGCTTCATTTGTTTTTTTTGGCATATTTTTACAAGATCCGATTACTGTTTTCCCTCCGTAACTGAATGATATTTATGGAATGTAATAATCGCTAAACATTAATCACATTTATCATATTTATTGGATATTAAATTTTAATATGAGCTACATTTGCTCAAATCAAACTGGTGTATTTAAAGTAGCAAAATGTATGATGCCATCTTTGCCAGTTTTCAGTTGTAATTGATGCAGTTGAAATTTAAGACTGGTAAACAATCTTTACAATTTTAGACTTTCCCCACTGAAGCATATATACATTAGAATGAAACATTTTCTCTATATTAGCATAATACTTACAAGACTAGAACATAACTGCCCCAGGGCATTACCAAGATGAATGACTTAAAAACCAACAAACATTGAAATAATGTAGTCAAAGGCCAACTGTTTTTGAGGAACAGATCTGAAAATCTCTTAGGCAGTTATTTTTGGACTGGAAAATAAAAGAAAACACTATGAAGAGGGCCTGGAACGAGATCTGCCGAGTTCAAGGCATTTACATCCCTGCTTTATTGCCGTCCCCCAGCTTGTGAAGGGCTGGAAGGCAGTAAAGATTTTATAGCGTGAGCCTGTAGTCAAGCAGGCTGATATTAAAGGGCTGCGGAGTGTTGGGGACGAGCAGTGCTGCGTTCAGCATCATGACCGAGTGCACAGTATCCATCCCTCTTACTCTACATGGCACTTTGAGGCCAGTGTCAGTCACAAACTCCGATGACCTGAATCTAAACGCCGCAGAGTGTTGTAACTCGCCGCCCAAACTCAAATGGGGATTGATAGCGGCCCATGCATGCATGTGACATGAAAAATGGGCCATAGACCCTCCCATTACATTGTAAATGTTTACAAGCTTCAGTCTTTTCAGTTGAAGTCGGTTTTTCTGAGAGAGGATGAGATGCAGGGGGGAAGCAATATTGAGAGAGATGTAAAGTATAGGTTTGTTTTGGCCTTATGAACACACATTTTACACTCTGACTAATTTATTTGGCTACTAACAGTATCCAAAAACTGATATACAGAATCCTCTGGTTTTCCGTGTATATTTCCAGTCATTTCCAGTAGAGTAACTTCCAAATTTGGGATACATTGATAGCTAGCATTACACACGCCAGCAGTGGCCCGGTTACATAGACAGGGCCTAAGCCAGGATAAGGCCATAGTTCAATTAGGACATTTAAGTTGTTTTTATAAACATGCCTTAGAAAGAAGCATTACTGGTGTGCATCTCAAGACTAAACAAGATTTTAAGATGAGTCAGTGGAAGTTTCTTTCAGTTGAAACAGCTCAAATTCACATTTTAGTCTAGGACTAGGCTTGTGTGTCACAAATACAACCAAGTTTCGTAAACTATAAAAAAAAAAAGAAAAGAAAAAAGAAAGAAGAGAAAAAGTTATAGTTTTATTTAAAAAAAAACCAAAATAAAGTATTAATAAAAAACCCACAAACACAAAAGTGTCTGAACGTATAGAAACACTAGATGACTAGATCATTTAAATCATTTGTTTAGGTGTTGTTTTCGGCTGGTGTGGTGTGTAAGTGTATGTGAATGTGCTTTTCCTCCCCAGCTGGGGTGAGCTACACTATTCTCATAGCACAGGGTAATGAGGCAGTCAGGGAGCTGGGCAGGACTCACCAGAGCAGAGCGGGAACATGTCTGCCCAGCTAAACAGAAAACCAAGCGTCTGGCTGGGGAAACCACACTCAATGGTCCGGTTGCTGTCTCCTCTCAGAAACTGATGGAGAGTCAGTATTCTCTGGCCTGCTCTGGAAACCCAAACTACCAGCTGTTTGGCTGTCACTTGATGGTGTGATACACTAGTAAAACTGGATCCCAAGGGAACTGTTAAACCAGTAGATGTCTGAGAACATTTAAATAGTGATTTCCAGTACTGTTCAAAAGTTTGGGGTCGGTAAGATGTTTTGAAATGCTTTTGTAAGCCTCTTATGATTACTAAAGCTGCAATTTTTTGATTAAAAATACAGTAAGCAAAAAAACAAGTAATACAGGGAAAGATTATCACAGCTTACTAACATTTTTTGGTAACACTCCAGAATAGGTAACATTTTTTTTAACTAATAACTTTACATTTTCCCTCAATAAATGCTGAATTTGCTGCTTATTAATAGTTAGTATGGTAGTTATTATTGGGTAGGATTTTTGTACCAAAAATGGTGCAAATAAACCTTTAGTATTCCCTAATTCCACTTCACTTGACAGCAAAGCACCCAGCTGATGTTGGATCGGTTAATGTGATTCGCTTACAAAGTGCTTCGCTGCATTAAAATCAGTGCAACCTTTTCAACCTCCTACTGATGTCTGTGTAAACAACCAAACTGACCTTGACTTTCTTGATTCAAAGCAAACTGCTGACTCTCGGTTGACCTTTCTCCTCCTGTAGCCTGTCCCTATTGATGACTCCTTCTGCGGTTTGGACATCAACCAGCCTCTTGGCGGCTCTCAGCTGGTGACCGGACACACGCTTTATACGGAAAGCCGTGATCGCATGACCTCGGTGACCTCCTACGTCTATAATGGCTACTGTGTGGCTTTCGTCGGCACCAAGAGTGGACGGCTGAAGAAGGTGAGTCTTGAGACCCTTCACCTAACATACAGGCAAACGTTTTTGTTCGCAAACAGTGTGTCATGTTAGTTATTAATGGTGTCTTCTAGAGCACTGCATTGAACTGCTCTACTGGCCTCATTTAAAAGTATGGATGGAAAACTTTTCGACTAAATATTTAATACCTTTTTGTAGGATTCTTCTGGTTCTGCTCACTTTGCCAACCATTAAAGTGACCTCAGGGGTTCCTGTCTACCTCCCTAGTATATTAATTTTAATAGAATGTCTTCTCTGCCAAACCCATGGAAAAGATGCAAAACACAAGAGGCCAGGCACTGTTGGGGTTATCATATGCATAAAGAGAAAATGTGGTGTTTCAACGCACCTTTTTGGATGCTAATAGCAAAGATACACTGTAGACAGGGAACCATTGCTCAACTTCTATTCATTAAGTAAACATAAAGCACCTTTTACTGTCCATTAGATTTGGTATATTTAACAAGATACAGATGTAGTGGGGTCTTAATTTATCTGAAATTGATTGTAATTTTGCTAACTACTGACACATTAACTATTTTGTTACCTACAGTATAGCATAAGCCTGAAACAATAACTAAATAACCTTTTACCTCATTTATTTCTGCCACCGGCCAAAAAGAAAAATAGTTTTTGATCCAAGAGACACATTTCATTTTATTATTATATTTTATTATATTATTTAATTCAATTTTTAATCATCTTTATATTATATTATATATTTTATATTTACATTTTTGTTATAGTTTTTAGTGTTTTTATGTGTTTTGGCATTGTTAAAAAAGATTTCAGTTTAAATTTTCTTATTTTCAGTGTAATCTTAAACTTATTTATTTATTTATTTATTTATTGCCAAAGCAGCATTTCTAATATGTATATTCATTTTTATAATTTTTTTTTAGAATGAATTTTATCTTTATTTTAATTACTGAAACCGATTTTCAAAATTTTACCTAACAATAATAATGCCGACATAAACATGAACTGAAATGTGCACGATTAATCCAATTAGTGTATGTATGTATGATGTATTTGTGCGGCTCTCAATGTTTGCCCTTCGTTGAGCAGCCAGTTAAGTAAGTGTTGACATGTTAGCATGTGGCTAATAGACCTTCTGTGGTTCGTAGCAAGATGAGACTACCTGCAGTAAGCAATTATGAAAATGACAAGGGGTCCGTCAGCTGCTTTTGGGACTCGTACCCCCTTTGGGGCATGACAGTGTTGAGTGACAGGCCAGACCCTGTTAGACGAGCAGGAACAGGCATGCCCTCACCCCACAGCAGCTGCAGGAGACGCCAAAGGGATGAAGACAGAGAGAGACCTGCTTTACAAACGTTGGTTTTGTCCCTCGCTCCCACCTGCCCCCCTACAAACACACAAATGACAGCTGCCTTCCAAGACGCGAGGGAAAACGGACAATGTCAAAGTGTCAAACCGAGTGTTTGTTTCATGCCGGTAGCACAGCAACGTCCAAATTGTGTTTTGCGCCTTGATTAATTAATTTATAATTGAATCAGCACCGCAATCAGGAAGTGGCATCGGAGGCATTCGCTCTCTGTAATCCTCTTGTTTTAGTGGCTTATTAATTAATGTTATTTTTTCTCCTCACAGTGGTGAAATTAAATTAGGCCAACAGCGCTATGCTCTTAGAAGTGCTGCCGTGGCAGGTTTGTCTTGCCTTAAGCTTGCTCAGATTCTCAGCTGGTGCATATCGCCGCCCTAGTGGCCAGAAAGGAGAATGAGACATACTGATATGGTGGAATTAGGGAGGTATACTGAGCGTCTCTGCAAACCCTGAGAATTCGGTCACATCTGCACAAGGCGTAACAGTGTCGAGGAAGAGGATGAGACGGCCTTATGAGAGCTTGTGTGTTTTGGAAAGGTTAGGTTCCTATCGCAGACCCAAAAAGTGTGTCTCTTGGAGAAAACACAGAAGAGCCTGGAGAGCTTAGGAAGCTGGGATTTGTGAGTTGCTTTGTTTTGTGTCCATGAGCCATTTTCCCTGCTGTGCAACTCTGAGATTCTGGCTGCTGTGTTCCAGCTAGGGCTGGATGATAATTTGGATGTTTATGTGAATATTCACCATAAATTCTCTGTCTGTACGTGAAATATATATATATATATATATATATATATATATATAAAATAAATTACTTGTGTAGCGCAATCAAGACATTTCTATAGAAATTCTATAACATACTTAAACATAAATACACAAATAATGATCATAAAAAGCATGTTTTTTTTATTTTAGAAACTAATTTTTAACTTATATGCATATAAACATACACAGTACACACAAAATATTATGTAAACACAACATTTTTTGTGTTTAATCGTGAATTGACTTGACAGCACTAATATCAATAGATATTTGTTCCTCTCTTGAGTTAGCCCTAGTTGCAGTCATGTTGAGGTAACAGGATTTTGATGCTCTATAGGCAGTTTACTATTGTACAGGGGTGAGTTCTTGTGCCCCATCCTTTGAAGAATGGAGTTGGTTGCACGATCTGCCTATTCCTGCCCTCCACCTGCAACAGGAGGGGGAGGGAACGAGAGAAAGAGAGAGAAAGCGTAGCACAGCAGCAGCTAGAGTCGGGAAGAGACTGATGAAATGTGAAATTTAGCTCAGCTGAAGAAACCAGGCTTGCACTACTGCCTGTAATTGGATTGGCTCCTTTCCCAAAGAGCAAACCCACCACTCTCTATTGCCACTTTCTCTTTCTCTCTCCCTCCCTCTTGCTCGCTCTCACACACATACACCAATTCCCCATTCAATCGACACAGTCCCCTGCTTGTACCCTCCCTCGCTCCGAACAGAAGTTCCGTGCTGGTCGAGCTCTCTTTCTCTCTCTTCATCTCTGTGTCCTGGTAATACAGGCGACTCTTGCAGCATTGGCTCTTGTAGCTGGACTAGTAGCTGGACACACAAGTTGAGGAAAAAGACCTTTGAATGAATTAATGAAAGCAGACCCAGGGGTGCTATTGTCCAGATTCCATCAAGCTGCTGTAGGTTAAACAATTTGAGCAGTAGTCATTTCCATACTCTATTTCTGTAATTGTTTTAGGGTAAATGAAATATTGGAGGGTGGAGTGGAATGTAAACTGTCTCCGCTGGACTCCGAGATTGATTAATAGGTTGCAGGATTCTGAAAACACAGTACTTGTTTGTATTAAGAATGTTATGGTATATACAATTTCAATGCAGATAACATTAAATATTTAAATGTAATAACTGATGAATTTAATCAAGTATGGACAATATTGTAAATGTTTGCATTCTTGCTAAAGCACCAACTTAAAACGTGTGCATGCTTCAAGTGGAATTGAGCAACAAAATTATTTAATGTTAAGTAAAAAAACAAAGATAATGGATTTGTTATTTTGAAAAAAATTCAAAATTACTGCCAAAATATATTTTATTTAGAGTTTTATTTATTTATTTATTTATTCTTTCATTTGGTGTATTTATTGGAAATAAATTAATAATAATAATAATAATAATAATAATAATAATAATAATAATAGAATGTAATCTATTTTAATGTATGTAATGTAATGTATCCATTTTTAACATATTTAAATGTTATTTAACTTGTGCAGGTATTATGATAATAAATTATTTTATTTTATGGTAAGGTATTATAGCATTTTATAATAATGTTATTAACATATATATTTAAAAAAAGCTGTGGTAAAAAAAAAATATATATATATATATATATATATATTTATTCTTTCATTGTATTTTTGTAATTAAATAATAATAACTAATAATGGGAATGAATGGAATTAAATGATTAAAATTCACAATTTTATTTAATTTGGACATGTATTATGATAATACATTTTTTTATTTTATTTACTTTTATTTTGCCGCTATATTGTGGTGGTGGTTTTTTTACTGTCAGTAAATGTCAGCACGTTTTATAGTGTGTTTCATAGGCTCTTGACCTTACCCCGGTGGCATTGCCCTCTGAGTTGATGGGTGGCAGAGCACTGATACTGTTCACCTCAGCAGGATTTTGGCAGATAAGGGTGGCAAGGACAGCAGAATAAAACAAATCAGTGACATTCAACGTTACATTCAGCCATTTTGTTTACAGGTCACGATAGCATCTGGTTTTGGGAAGCATGCAAATTTACATTTATAGGTAAAACATGTAGTTCTACCATTCTAAAACTTTAGATTAAAATTACATCTTACTAATAAGCAGAACAAGATGGGCCATATTTGCTATTGAAAATACAGCCTCTTTTAGCGGTATTGCGTCAGATTAATTATAGGGCGTGAAGTTAAGTTTATATTGTGCTTTAAGTGCAAATCTCAGGGGAGAGTGTGGGCTTCCTGAGAGGAGGGGGAATACGTTAGGAGTGATCAGCCCCAGAGGGTTGCTTTTCTCTTTGATATTGTTAGAGAGGAAAAGACCGCATGCTAAAATTAGATCTTTAAAGTTATCCCACTGGGAGATTAGCGCTGATTTGAGATGGTCACACGATCTGTACTACATTAATCCAATCAGAGCACAGGCATCGTGAACTGTGGGACTGCAGGAAACGGTGTGACTCAGGTTTGCTAAAAAAAAAGTCAATTGAAAAGAGCACCTGGGCTAATTATACGTGCCCCCATTAGACATCCTTCTATTTCTAATTGGTGGTATAATAAGTACTGTGATGCGAGGAGTAGCTTGCATGACCTACATGGGGTAATTCCACTCATGTAAAAAAAAAAAAAAAAACCCAAAGGGAAACTATTCTACGTCTGCGATACAGCATGTAGTGTTGGGAAAGCTGCTTAGTTTTCCAATTTTGTGCACCCTCAGATTCCAGATTTTGAAGCATTTTGAAAAAAGCTGCTCTCACTATTTGTAGCTAGCTCCCTTCTTTTTTTTTCCCTGTGTTGTTGTTGTTAATGCTGATATTAACATCTCATATACAGTGCAGTGGGCACGCTTGACCGAACCGATTTCTGTCATCTTGCTTCGTTAGTTAATCAGTATTTGGTTTGGACTGTGTTCCGACAGGGCTAGGAAGAACGGTTCAGGTGGCTTCCTTCTGGCAGGCAATTGAGGCCTTAATTGGACAAATGTTTCATTGAACTGGTTAAGTGAGTTTCTGGGCACCCATCCCACTCTCCTCAACACTGACGTCATCGCTGACATGGAGGATGTGTTCAGGACTGGAGCAGAGACGCAGCGGTGAACTACAACTGACTGCAACACATGAAAGCATTGGCAGTTTAGCGTATTGACACACAGCTGTGTCCACTAGTAAGCTTCTGTCCCAGAAACACCTTTTTTTTCCAGGCGTCCCTTGTGGTGTAAGATTGTCACTGAAGTCTTTGATGAGCTGGGAAACAGCTGAGTTTAACATGTTTAGCTTTTCCAATCTGTAGCCTCCTGATTCCTCCAGGCCATCCCTTTTTGGTCCGTAATGAGCCGTGGATGAAGACATGCTTTATTGTCTGGGATGCACAGCAGGAGAAGTGGGGAGAAGAAATGCTCGAACATGTAACGTGTTCTCCAGCACTTCCAGCTTCACAGGAACTTCAGAATAAAACCTTTTCGGTCTCAGGAGATAACACACAAAACATGCATGTATGCGCACTGAAATGTGGCGGTATGCATTTTTAAAGATCCCATGAAATGGCTTGACACAGTTTTCTTTTCTATGCTGACATATTTCGTTTTTACTTACAGTAGCTAATATCTTAAGACTTGCTGCTTACTGTTGCTTTGAATTGTACATTTATTTAAGGACAGTATTTTGGAGGACAACCTTTATGCTGCCAAATTTTTTGCAGGCAAGTGGTTGCATACCAAATTTTAGCTACATTTAAATAAGCACATTTAGTTGAAAGCTATTAGTCAACTAAATTTATTTAAATGTAGCTAAAATAAATTGATTGCAACCACTTAGCATAAAGTAGTAAATTGGATGAATAATTTTTTTCAGAGCACTAACACCGTAGATTTCTCAGAACTAAAGGTAAATGTACATTTATTGTTGGGTTTCGATGAAATTTCACCATTGTGGCTGTATCTTAACAAAAATGGACTATCGTAAAACCACATAAATAATTTTTAGAGCCTTTGCTCTCTCCAGATGTCTGTACCGCTCTCTCCTTAGAGATCGGCAGAGATGATTTTTACTTTAGCTGAAACTTAATGAGTCATTTAGAAACAGGCTGTCAGCGGCAGAAACCCTCACTAGAGTTTGCCCCGCTAAGCAAAACTTGCCCAGAAGTTATGTGTTAATTTGTTTTTTCAAGGTCAAGGGAGCATTCGGCACATCGTTTTTTCCTACTGGTGGCATTTTTTTTTTCCGTCATACTGCAACACTACAACAAATTCTGCTGTTGTGTGGCAACACAAATTGGTGTATCTGCAATGTTGTTGGCTGAGGCTATACTTTCCTCCTGCACTTTCATAATTACTTGAATTGAGTGTTTTTTGTCAAAGCCAAGCTTTTCTTGTTTAATTCCATATTTAGTGCGGTCTGTTATTATCCCTGATTTTCTGGTTCCAGAGTATTTTAGATTATATAAAAAAAAGAGTGTTGGCCTTTGAGGACAATCAGGCGAGAGATGCATTTGTTTAAATGTTCCTCTCGGTTTCAGCGTCGTAAGGAAGCTTCAATTATATTGAACACAAATGAGCAAAACAATAGAACATGCGTTTCAATCATCATAACAATTTCTCACTCCTCCTTCAATTTCATGTTGAATTAGCATCAATCTGCTTGCAAATTAAATGCTTTGTCTTTTTTTTTTTTTTTCTCAGTCTGTCTGTCATTCTATCTTCTTGCCAAAAATATGATGATTTTGAAAAGTGCTCTTTTATAAATAGATATATGTATTGTATTTTTTTATTTATTAAAGGTGGCCGTTACTTAGTAGAAGTGTACTATTTTCAGACATTTTGTAGTCATGAAAGCGGCTTTATCAGCAGATGTGTCCTGATAGCATGATCAGGTGATTACAGTAATCATTATTGTCTGCTGTGATTGCAGATGGTGTTGCACCCTCAGTGCCACCTTGCTGGCTCTCAGCGAGATTGCGAGCAATCTTCCTAATCATGTTACTGTACACTGGGCAATTCAACTTCAATTTGCCTCCTACCAATAGTGGGAGTCTCTGATTGGCTGTTGAAATTAGGAGCTGCGAGAGCACATATTGAAGATTGGCTTGCCCTGATTTTCCAAAGGGAGCCTGTTCTTGGATTAGCCCAAGAATCCAGTTCTTCAAGTACAGTAGTTGCGACCACTTTATAGGCAGTGTAGCTTGGCGTTTCAATAACTGCAATAGTAGAATCACCTCTTAGAGTTTGAAGAACTGCTTGATATATGTTTGTTTGGTTAGCAGTGTTTTTGACCATCTTTAGATACATTTTTGGTGCCTTGACCCCAGTTTGACCCCTCCTAAAGCAGTGAAGACAAAAAGAGAGCAAGTGACTGCTATTCATACTGAGCCTCACGGTTCTTTAGGAGGGATCTCAAGCTTTCCTGGACTGGTTTAAGACTGAAGCGCAGCTAAAGAGCCAAAGGCTGAGAGATAGAGGGACCCTGCTGTTCCTTTCACTCATCAAACACACATTCACACAAAGAGACACACACACACACCATTCTGCCCCCAGACCTCTTCCACTTATCTTCTTGGCACGGTCTTCAGTCAGCCTTCTGTCTTCGTACAGTCGTGTGTCCGAGCCTTATGTGTGTGAGAGTTGAGTGGCGGCCAGCTGTCTTCCTTTTGCTTTTTGGGCTTCTGTGAGGTCAATGCTTCGTCTTCTCTCTTTTCTGCATCTCTGTGTTTTTGTCTTTTTCGCACTGTCTTGTCTTTCTAGCTAGTCCATTACATTACCATTAGACAGCCCACCCTGCAGTGATCTCATTACTGACACACACACACACCTACACACACACACTCTCTCTCCCCTTTTAGACTCTTCTTTTCTTCCTAGCCGTCTTTCGTTTCTCTCCCCCTTACTCATTTTGCTAAGAATCTTCTTTTTCTCTGTGAGTTATTGCTCTTTTGTAGTCACTTGGCTCTTTGTTTCTCCGTTAGCTCTTTTTTGCCACTGCTTAAAGTTTGTTTTCAATCATATTTTTGTACTTTGCGCTGTTAAAGAGGCATTTGAACATCTCTGTGGATGCTCCGTATAATATTTTTCTCAGAAATGAAATACTGTCATCATTTGCTCAACTTTGTATACCTTATGAATTTCTTTTGTCTGTGAAACCTGAATAAAGGGTTTTAAAGAACCGTACCAGTCGCCTTTTCCATTGAATTGCCATAAATGAAGGCTTTTAAGCTGAGAAAAGGAAAAGAAAATATGCTAAAAGTAGTCCTTTTTGAAGTTTTGTGTGAGAAACGGATGAGCCCAATTCTTTTCAATGAACCAGCTCATCCAGATCACCAAACCAATGAATAATTTGTTCATGAATCAGACTTAGTTGATACTTTATCTAATCTCACAGACCAATACATTCTTCAATATCCTCATTTTGTGTTTTTATGTAAGTTAAAAGCAAAAACGCAAAACATAGCCATTGTCTTGTTTTGCAGACTGACTGCATTCAGATCAGGAAAGTTGATTAGGTAGTTGATGCTAATGCACTCTCTCAGGATCCCATGTGCTGTGCTCTTCCACAGCATCTGTTTATTCCTGCTCTTCTACTTTATTAATCCCCTTACTATAAACTTCTGCCTCTTCATTTAATATACTTCTTATCGCTTTTCAGGAGAGCGGTAGATTACCCTGTTGACTGCCAGCTGTAATTGGTCTTAACGTCATGAGGTTGGTGAATTAACCTTGTGATTAGTGTCAGTCCTCACCAGAGACCTGCATCTACGGTTCTTACCATTTTATTTCCCTCTAGACTAAATTCAAGATGCGGTTCATGTTATAAGCTGTGTTTCCCAAGACGTGTGTAAGAGGAAGACATTTTGAAGGAACGTGTGTAGAATCCAACAGACTTTGCATACCAGTTCTGTCCTAAGTATACAAGGTTTGACTTCCCAGAGCATCCCAGGACATAGTATATTGATAGTTAGTAAGCAAAAGATGTCTAGGTTATGCTTTTTTTTAGGTGTTTTATACATTTGTGAGTGATTTTCAAACTATTACCCACAATTCCTTTGACAACTGAATTTCTGGAGAAACAGAATGCCCAAATTGTGGTTTGAATTCCCAGGGAATACATGCATTAAGTTACTTTGGGTAAAGCGTGTAAATGTGTGAGGTAATAAGGCAAATTGGGCTGAAAATAATTGTTTGCGTTGGCGATATTATCACAGCCAGTTCCTGAAGTAAAACTGGTGGCGTGTCATCAAATACAGATTGCATCTGATTGCATTTGACAGCGTTATGGACTGCTGTTAACATCGGGTAACTTTCAGCACCTCCATCTTGGTAATCTGTCACGTCTACCGTATTATACTACATTATACTTATGCCCTATTATACTTTCTTCCAGCGTGTTTGTTTGAATGAATACAGAGTGTCAAAGTCGCTGTAATCCAGTCTTTCTCTCTGGCACTTGAGGTCTATATGTAATCGTGTGAACTAGCGATTTGGGTGGCGGTTTCCACTAACGTTTGACAATATGATCAGAACTGGTAAACCACATAAGAGAATATCTGCAGTCCCATCTCAATGTCTTCCCACTAAAGCATTCTAAAGATTAGAGTTGCGTTCATTGCAAACAGATGTCCTTGCGGGACCTCGTTCCAGCATGTTTAGGAAAGGAAAACCTCTGTAATGACACAGAAACATTCGTTTCGTATTAGCAGGGCTGTGATGTTCACTGAGGTTTGGTGGAAGCCCAGAGCATTAGCATGGCATGGCTAGTCATCAGCATATCGATGCTCAACCGGAGCACGCGGCTCACAATAATCACTGGACGGAAAGCATTTGAAATTCATAGAAATTCCTGCCAATCGTGTTGGCCTTATTATTGATCCACTACTGCGGAAATTAAACAAAGTTCCGTAAGCTCCTTACATAAAATCGTAACCTACCTTTAGCATGGACAGCAATAAGGCCATGAGGATGAAGAGGGGAAGGCACAGGCATAGATGATGTGATCAAGAGAGAGAGAGAGACAAAAAGCATTTTTTGGCCGTGGTTCCACAAATAGATTTCTACTGTCCGTCAAAGTGGACAACTGGCCCGTTGCCAGACCGTATTGATTTACTTTACAAAGCACTTGAATGGGTCAGATATCTGTGATTACCCAATTCATTAGTGTAGTCTCTTAGAGCGGAGAGGAAATTAGATAAAAGCTAAGCCTAGAGATGGGAAAACCTCAAATTGTCCTGCATGTGCATGTCTGGGTAGGTTGAGTGCACTTTAAACCAATTAAAACCTGCTTGGCTTTCACTACAAGCACTGTAGCCTGTAGCCTGACCACCCATTACATAGTTAAAAAATTGGGCTATTAATTTAGGAATAACTGTTGTTACAGAGATACTATACAATTTCATTCTGTCACTGTTTACTCAACCTCGTGCCTTTCTAAACCTGTGTCTTTATTTAGTAAAAAAAAAATTCGTAGAATGTCATGGCTTCTCGCTTTCTATAGCGTACATGGAAAGTGAAAGGGTACCGGAGCTTTCAAGCTCCAAAAATGACAAAAAAGCATCATAAAATTTAAGACATTAATTTTATCTTAATTTAATCTAAACATAATCCCGATTAGAGCCGCAATTATATCTTTCAGTAAAGTACGGTTCTGTGATTAGTAGTAAATCTCCATCCAAAGGCAGAGGGCTCTCTTGTGAAAAACTGTACATTGTAATAAAATGCTAATCAACATAGCTTTTACTACTGCTTAGAATACTATCAGATATGTTGAGGGCCTTATTTTGTTTAAGAAGCCCGATGATCTCACAAAAGGGTTTATTCACTCAGTTGACGTTATGAAGTGAATTTGGAGTAAAAACATGCTGAAATGTGGTGTTTTAATGTGATTTCAGAAGGTGCAGCATTTACTACACAGAGCAAGAGTTCACTGAGAAGCTACGCAAACATCTGAACACTTTTATGTGACGCATTCGCACAGGATAAGTGAAAGCTGTGATTTTACTTGAATTTTCAGACTTATCTCCCATATATGATGTCAAAGCTTTGCATATTATGGTTGAATTCCAAACAGACATGAGCATCTCTATGCTTCAATTACTTCGAAGGAGCAAACGTTACCTAGACAACGCTGCGCATGCTTGCTGCATTCTGCTCTGACAGTTGTTGCTAATAAATATTAATTCTCATTATTATTATTTTATTGAAATATTGTCTCAACATGTCTGATTTACTATAAAACTTTTTTTTTTTTTTAAACTAAACGTGCTTAAACTTGCTTACACTACAGTCTTAAATCATATCTCTATCACTGACAGAAATGCTTTGTATCACATTAAAATGAAGACAAATTTAATCAGCCTGTTCTACTTAAGTTTGTATGTCAAGTCGAAATGAATCCAAACTTCGTTTTAAATTGCATCGCAAGAGCTCCTAACAGAAGATTACATGATCACGAATGGACATCACATTCTTTTTATGAAAGTGCAAACTGCATAGTATATGTTATAACCCAGGACCCCAAAAACTATTATATGAAATTATAATAAAATTATAATAAGTCACTGCCTGCATTTATTTCATTTTATTTTGTTTTTTTTGCATGGATAAAAAGGCGCTCAGGAAAAACAGAAACTTTGGGGAAAAAATGATATATCACAGCATATTCTGGCCAAATCAGAGATGCTGATTGGCACATGACTAATATTATCACAGGACCACGGTGTTCAGTGAAATATGGTAGGTTATTTGCAGTTGGGGAATTTTTACTTTACAAAATACAGACATGGGTGATAGATTAGATCACAGACTACTTCTGCAATTGCTAGAGGTCACCAGTTAATACTAATCCCGTGTGGATAGGGCTAATTTCGCAAACTATTTCTTTAATTTCATAATTTTATGATCATTTGTGTTTGTTTTTTTTTGCGTTGCTCGTCATAGACATAAGGCTCTGTGTAGTAAATGCTGCTCCATCTGAAAGCAAATGGTAGAGATCACAGAAAAGGCTTTAATGACAAAATGTGCAAGAAGATCATGTTCTATTAATCGTGCAGCCCTAATAACATTAATACATACGACTCTTCTGGAGAAATTTGATAGCTTTGTGTGAGAAAGAGAGAAAATGCCTTCCACTGAAGCTCATTTCCTCTATAATTTTGGAGTTTCTTCTAAAGTGTTTTCTATCTTCTAAAAGATTTCCCCATGCGGATTTCTCAACAGGTTCAAGTTGGGTCACATGGCTTCACCACACTGACCAACAAAGAGCTGAATCGTTTGAAAGCTACATAACTTACAATGGAAAATTTTGCGACCTTCACTTTCATAACTGATTGTGACGCATGTTTGAATGTGCATATATTTGCAAAAAGACATGCTTCCCTTGAGTGGAAACCAAAAGCACCCTGGGATTTGTTGATGGTGTTGCATCTCTGAAGAGCTGGCTTTATCAGGTAGCTTTCAAGCGAGGCTCTCTGGCTAAAAGCCTGAATTATTTTTTACACAAAAAAAACGCATTGTTTGTGCTTTTGAGAGCCTTTTTTCCATTCTTTTCTTCCCCTGACACTTTAAATAACACCTTCAAAAATGTTCATCTTGTTTGGACGGTGTCAACAATCGAAGCAGCTTTGTATCTTACTCGTCTTTACTTATGAACTCATTTCAGCTGACAAGATGTATTGTGTTCGCTGGTGCCATTATTAGCGTCAAAAGAGTTTATAGCGGCAGTGTGATGTGTTGTACTGAGAACTTCATTGTAGATCATTAACACTTACTTGAAGCATCTAGAAAGAAATACCACGTGACTAGACCTAGTTTAGCTGCCCCCATCTGCCCCGTACTAGAAACATGCCTTTCTGAGATTTCTTGTGTTTCGGAAGGTTTTTTTTTTTAGCTGCTATCAGAGCGTTATTGGTAATTTCCTGTCTTCTCTTGGCCTGTCCACCTCTTTGTCTGTCTTTATCGCCTAAGAGACAGCATTCAGACACCATCATCTCTAATGAATTCTGATACTTATCTAATAGCGAGCGATAATGTTTCAAACGTCAGGTAATAATGTCTCCTTCACTAAGTCTTTACAGAGCCCTCAACCATTTTCCACGTCCACCTTTCATCCCGTCTTGGCATAGAGCACAGACACCCCCCCGTCCTCCTGTTCAGCCGGCTGGCTCGTGGCAGACTTCCCTGTGACGTCACACTTCCATGCACCTAATGCGAACTGACAGCCTCACCTCGTTCATGCATCCCAAATGCACTTCCAGTCATTTAGACTAGCAGAAAAAGGAAATGCTTACTTACCTGCAAATTCCCTAATAATGCTCTGCTTCACAGCTTAATAACTGTTTTATTTGTTCGGGATACCTGGGATGTTACACGGAAACATGAAAATTGACCTGGTTTGCTTTTCTAATAAACGTTTCGGCGCTGTGCACGATTCAACAGTACATGTTATTCTAACAAAAGGAAAATAACAAGTTACAATTTCACGTTTAGTTCATGCAGTAGATACAGTATCTTCAACAATACTTGTATGTGTCTTGGTGAAGGTGATTTTTTGCGCATACATTTTTAACGATGTTTTAAATAATTTATTTATGTAGTTTATATATATATATATATATATATATGTATGTATATACAGTATATCTATATATATATATTAGGGCTGTCAACTGAT
>JAUCNO010001323.1:575558-602795 GCA_032353835.1 Enteromius viviparus
ATACATGCATGTGTTTGTATTTATATATACTTAATAAATATACACAGTACATACAAATATATTATGTAAAGAAAAACATTTATTTCGTATGCGATTAATCGCGATTAATCTTTTGACAGCACTAATTTATATAAAAGTTAAAAAAAAAAGAAAAACATGTTTGTTGATTTTGATTGCTTCCACTGTGCTCATTTGTCTCTCTGGATAAAAGTGCCTGCTAATATATATATATATATATATATAGAGAAAAAAATACCAAAGTGTTTCAAGCTGTGAGAGTGGATGCTGTATTACAGCTGAAAGCTTCTCCACTCCCTCGTCTCCTGGGTTATTCCAGTGCAGATCCAGCTCTCTTAAGTGCAATGGGTTGGACAGCAGAGCAGAGGCTACTGCAATGCTGGCTTGAGTTGTTCCTCTGCAGTCTTTAAGTCTGGTAAACAAAGCACCGATAAGTAATCATGAGGACCAAACAAATTCCACATTTGGGTATTGATGTGGTCTCATGAATTAAAGCGGCTGAATAGGTTTAATTCAAATGCTACCAACCTCAGTATCTCAAGTTTACAGTGCTGATGCTTCACATAATTGGCCAAGATCTTAACTCCCGCTTCTCTCAGACTGTTTTCACTCAGGTCCAGCACCCTAAGGTTTGGAAGGTTTGGAAGCAGTCCTGTTTCCAGAACAGAGCAGCCGCGTGTGGTGATCCTGCAGTATGAGAGCCTGAGCAAAGACATGATGTGTTATAGTACTAAATATTAACTTACAAAACTACAAAATAGAATCATTTTTATAAAGAAGTTATTAAAGTGTGCCAATTTTTAATGATTTATGCTCAATTGAGATTTTTTTTTTTATTTAGTGTTTTTAAGCAAAACAACGTCTTCATTGTTAGTTCCCTGGTTAGGGTTAGTTTACAATCTTGTTTCTTTCCAAATATCTAATAAAAGCATTAAATTGATCAGTAAAGGCATAATGTTTTAATAAGATTTCTATTTCAAATAAATGATCAGACAAGACAGTGCCAAAGAACTTTACCTCAGTTCCTCTAAATTACACTGTGTGTTTTCCAGTCCAGCTGTCAGAAGCTCTAGTCCTTTGTCTCCAATGGAGTTATTGCACAGATCTAGCACTCGTACGTTAGAAGAGCTGGAGCCAACAGTGGAGGCAAGAGCTCTACAGCACCTCATAGTAAGTCCGCAATTATCCAGTCTGGAATATAATGAAGATGTAATAAATAAGAACCCAACACACACGTGACCTCAATCAACATAAAAAACAAAAACTCACAGCGCAGTTTCTGAAGCTTTCACCACTGGCAACAATCTGGTGAGACCTTCATCCGATCTGATGTACTTCTTCAAGTCAAACACATCCAGCTTCTCTTCTGATGTCAGTAATACAAAAACCAAAGCAGACCACTGTGCAGGGGAAAGTTTAGAAAAATGCCCTGAGTTCAGGAAGCGTTGGACCTCCTTGACCAAAGAGAGATCGTTGAGTTCATTAAGACAGTAGAAGAGATTTATGGACTTTTCTGGCACTGATGTCTCCTCTATCATTTTCTTGATATATTCAACTGTTTCTTCAATGCTCTGACAGGCTGTTCTACCAGATTGAGAAAGCAAGCCTTGTAAAAGGTTCTGATTGGACTCCAGCGAAAGCCCCAGAAGAAAGCGGAGAAAAAGATCCAGATGTCCATTCTCACTTTGCATGGCCTCATCAATTGCACTCTTATGCAATTCAAACAAGGTGGTCTCGGTAAGCTCTTGATGCTCTCCGTGATCAAGAACATTGCTGCGGTGGACCTTAAACATGTAATACACATACATGGCTGCCAAAAACTCCTGTATGCTTAGATGGATGAAGCAGTAGACTTTGTTCTCGGTAAATGCAGACTCCTCTCTGAAGATCTGCGAGCAAACTCCTGAGTACACCACTGCCTCCTTCACATCAATCCCACAGGCCATCAGGTCTTCCTCATAGAATATCAGATTGCCATTTTTTAGTTGTTGGAAGGCTAGTTTACCTAGCTTTAAAATCATGCCTTCATTCTCCGGGGCTGGGTTGTGCTCGGTGGTGTATCTCATGTTTTTCGCATGGGTTTGAATGAGAAGGAAGTGCGTGTACATTTGAGTAAGAGTCTTGGGGATTTCTTCATCTTCTGTGTTCAACATTCTCTCTAGCACCGTAATGGAGAGCCAACAGAAGACTGGTATATGACACATGATGTACAGACTTCTGGATGACTTTAAGTGAGTGATGATACGACCAGAGAGGTGTTGATCATTGATTCTCTTCTTGAGGTATTCCTCCTTTTGTGGGTCATTAAACCCTCGAACTTCGGTCACCAGGCTGATGTACTCAAGAGGGATCTGACTAGCTGCTGCTGGGCGAGATGTTATCCAAATGAGGGCATAAGGAAGCAGATTATTACTGATTAGATTGGTTAGTAAAACATCAATAGGAGCCGCCAGAGTAGGGTTACTCAACTTTCCGTTATTCTGGAAATCCAAAGGAAAGCGGCATTCATCCAGACCGTCAAAGATAAAGAGAACTTTTTGCTTTTCGTGATTATCTCTCGAGTCTGTTTCCATTTTGAAGTGTTGTAGAAGCTCAATCAAGCTGAAATGTCTTCCTTTCATCAGGTTCAGCTCTCGGAATGGAAGCGGATACACATATTTGATATCCTGATTAGCGCTGCCCTCAGCCCAATCAAGTATGAATTTCTCCACTGAGACTGTTTTCCCAATACCTGCGACTCCCTTAGTCAGCACACACTTGATTGGTCTGTTTTCTTCAGGCAAGTGTTTAAAAATGTCATTGCATTTCACTGAAATATCCACCTTGGTTTTTCTTCGCAATGCCGTCTCGATCTGCCTCACCTCGTGTTCTTTGTTGACGTTCTCGCTTTCACCTTCAGTGATGTACAGCTCTGTGAAGATGTCGTTCAGGAACGTGGGATGTGATTGCTGGGACATGTCATTGTGAATGCACTGAAATTTGGCTTTCAGTCTTGATTTATATTCTTGTTGGCACTTCATGACTGAATTGAATTGGACTGTTAGTTCAGGAATATTGTTCTTGTGAGACCTGTGAAAATATATTGACAATTAAATTGTATGACTGGACTCTTAGAGTCAGACAAACTAATAACTTGATTCTGAAAGGATGCTTTAAACTGACACTGAAAACTGGAGCAATGGATACTTAAAATTCAGCAATAGGATGTGTACATGGATATACATGGATGACAGAAATAGGATGTGTAATTACAAAGCATAAGATAAGGGACATAAGACATAAAAGAACACAGTTTATATGAATAACTTACTGTTGCTCAATGCCAAAGTCTTCAAAACTAAAAAAAATTGGTTCAGTCATTGATGCGTGGCTTTTGTTCAAAACATCATTCAGCTTTCTCTGCATACCAAACCTTCAGAAAAATACAAGTAGGCTATATTTATGCCATGCATGCAGACTTTATGTAAACTTTTCAATTTTCAGTATGACTAAGCAAAAGTTACATACCTTTGTACTGAAATAAGAGGTTCTCTTTTCAAATCAATTGGATCCAGCATAGAATTGGCACTATTTAAAGAAGCATGGCTGCGCTGATTTTGTGAGACTGACCTTGAATGAGAGAAAAATAATGTTTAGAAATACATTTGTTCACTCGTTTCTCTCATATGATGGAAAAGACATACTACCACACTTTTATCACCATGGAGTGGTTAAATCTGGCAGATTCATTCAAATGCAGTTGACCCATCCAGTTTTTCTTCATTTAAACTTAATGCCTACGGTTCCAACAGCTTTTTTTTCTTTTCTAGAAAAATGTACCAAAAATGAAAACAAAATATATAATGCTTATTACAATATACTTAATAATTAATATCCCAATTCTTATCAAGCCTATATAAAATATGTTTAAAGGAACGTATGACTAAAGTATACTGGCGTGAGGAGGACTTTCTCTTAATCTATAAATGGTGTGTAATTTCAACATTGATGTTGCAATGTAAAAAATACGGCAAAGAAATGAGGAAGCACTAAGTTAACCAGTTTCATGTGGGTTTTTGTTTGAAACACTCTTTCTGCCATTTAGTTTGGCATGAGTGACCATGTCACTAAACATGTTACTGAAATTTTGTACACACACACACTGAGGCTGTGATAAGTGCTGTCATTATTAGTTAAAATTTAAAAATTAATATACACACTTTTGTAAACAAAAACTTATTTTGGGTGTGATTAATCATGATTAATCATATAACTGCACTAATAAACCTGACTGTATATGCATGTTCACTTAATGCCATGTGATTCTGAGAACATCACATGCCAAATAATCATCAGCAGTACTTGCATCATACATCTCTTTTGATCAACAAGAATAACAGTGACTAAACCGGTTGACAAATCGGTAACTACACTTTAGATTTATGTGTTATGTGCATGAGGTTTGCTTTAAAATATGCCACTGTGTAATTTAAAATAAAAATGACGACAATAGACGCCACTAACATACCCAGTTAAAGAATTTGGCATTTTTATCGCCTCCGTTGAAGAGGGTGTAACGTTAATCTAATTAAAAAGAGTTTGTCTTCTAATATCAAGCATTCTAAGCAAGTGATAAATTTAATATTAGCCTACTATTTCATTCAGATTTGTACACAGTGAAGCTGATCATATTGTATTAACACAGATAATTATATGCTACCACACAGTAATGCCAACGTTTAAAACGTAGCATCCAGTAGATTAGAAACACTACTAAATCAAAAATGAATGCTTAGTAATTAAGCCCCAACCCTGATCGACTGAAAAAACTGAAATATACCTTTTAAACGTTAAAGTTCAATTCACGTATTGGTCTAAAGAATTTAGGTCAAGACCAAAATCTTTAATCCCATTTATTTAACAAACTAAGTGTGTACTTACGAACAAGCCAAATATGACGTCCAGATTTCTGTCTCTCTATACTTTCGCTATAGTTATTCCGCACCTGTCAGTCAATGATCACGTGGCCGCTAAGGGGCGTGTCTACACTTAGCTCATATAGAGGCTCTGCTCTCTTTTATGGATTTTTTTGTTTTTGTGAGAAACCACACATCTTTCTTGTGTTAAAGTTTAAAAAATATAACCGATTAAATTAATTAAAAAAGTAAACATTTAGCAAATATGGCACTTTTAGTGCACCCTAATTATAATTTTTTAAATACGAATAATTAAATTAATTTAATAAATATAATAGCATGTTACGTTATTTTAAAGACAAATGGGCTCACCAAACTGAGAGGCTAATTTTGTAGTCCATATGCTAAATTTACAATCATTTATTTATTTAGTTTGTTTGTTTTTATCTTTTTAATAAATACTGTATTGTTTTTTAATCTATATATTGTTTTACATTTTAAGAACAAAAAAGGATTTAAAAAAGAATTTCAGTCCCTATTTTGTGGGAAGTGCCAGCATGCTCTTTAACTACTAACTAACTAATAGCATGATTTAATCGATGGTTTCCTCCTCCCAAACACAATAGGCTGTGTTGTTAGCTTTAACAGTGCTATCCACATGTAGCAGGTCAATGAATTAGTTCAATAGTGAATTCAGTAGAACGGAAATTCAGTTAGACTTGAATGAACTTCACTGACCCCGGTCTGTCATAGAGAGTTTGCTCAGACGCCCACCTGCTGTGAACCTGATGATGCAGGAGTCCAATCAGAGCTGGAGCCCAGCCAAACCTAAACACTGCGGAGAGCTGCTCCAAGAGGATGTGCGCATGCTGTCCCGAAAGCTTGATCGGAGTGCACGGGCGACACGCTCCTGGTGAAGACCATGAAGCCCAAGTCTCTCTGTGTCCCGCGGCTAGGCCTCTTTGAGGACGGCGGATACAGGCGGCAGGTCGATACAGGCGCACCGGAGCAGAACCTCCATCTGCCGGCGGAGAAGAGGCCCAGAGAGCTGCGCTTAAATTTACTGAGATCTCCATACGAGCCTTTAGTGGAAGACGACAGCCAACACAAACTAAAGGAGGACAAGAAGGCTAAAAAGAAAGAAAAGTATAAAAAATACAGAAAGGTAAGATGAATACCTTGTCGAGTAAACATTTAACAAATGCTGTTTTTCTTTGTGTAGGCTAACTGATTTTTATTTAGGCTAAGATAAGAGCAAAGGCTCCAATTGTTTTTAAAACTATTTTTATATGCTCACCAAGGTTGCAATAGTTTCAAATTGATGTTTTCTAATAAAAATATAATTTATTCTTGTGATGATGATAGCTGAAATTTCAGAAAGCATTCCAATATATTGATTTAGTGCCTGATGAATAAAAGTATTAATTTCTTTAAAATAAATATCTTACTGACCCTGAACTTTTAATTTTTTATTATTATTCAGTGTTTTGAGATCCTGACAATCTCAAGAAGGCCTACCTGTTTATTAGGCTTTTTTATTATTGGCCAGTATAGTTTCTGACAGTGAAAAGTCATTTTTGTGGTTTGTTATTCTTGTGGCTCAGAGATTAATTTTTAATTCTTTGCAGATGTTGTTGATTTTCTGTTGCTCAAGTTTGAAAACATACAATAATTCTCCAGGTTTTTTACAATGGTGTTTTCCTCTTTTAAAACCTAACAAACCACAATGGCTTTCAGATTAGTAGTGTCCTGTTCTTTAGTGAAACGGTAACGTTATGCAACACACAACTGTCATGTGTTTTTCAGTATTGAAAAGATGCTTTCAAAAATAAAATGTTCATGCAATAACCAGGAAATTTTGATTACAAAATCATGCACAGTTCCCACTTCAGTTGATGCTTTAAATATGATAACCATATAAATAGTTGTTTTCTGAACAAGCACATTACTTTTCCAGTAAATTTGCTAACCGAGTGTTAGACTGGGTCAAAGATCAATGTGTCTGGTGTCTTAGACTGTTTCCTTATCAGACTTAGCCGATTAAAACTGATGAGACTGTGAGTAAATGGAGTATCTTTAGTAAACACATCTTACTGTAATCCACTTAATATGCCCAGCTTTTTTTTTTAAATAGAGGGCTCAACAATAAGGATTTTATGCTGCTGACTCACTTTCTTCCTCTATTTTCACTGGCCACAACAATAAATAGTATAGACTTTCCTTTTTTAAATGCAAATATATGTTTGAGACTCAAAACATTTTAAATAATCACAGAAAACCAGCCTTTTACGTTTGCAAAGCATGATACACATGTACTGAATGTAGATTACACACTTTCACTGATTTAAGTTCCTGTTTTTAGGCATATATGCACGGCCGGATCAATGCACAGGCTTTTTATGGCTTCAGCCTAGGGGCTCCCGCCTCCCAGGAACCTGTAGCCTAGGGGCCCCTGGCCATGTTAATCCAGCCCTGCATATATGGAAACTTTTTCTAGTCGACCTGAAATACAGCTCCCACATAGTCAGAGATTTATTTGTGTTATTTTGGGAGGAAGAGGGTCATTCGGATCACATGCAGCGTTCCATTGTCAAGCAGCAGAAACTTCCTCTCGCAGGATACAGCAGCGCATCCTGTTGACCTGTTGTCACACAGAGAAACAGTCACTAACGTAAAGCCACTAAACTACATGCTGTTTACAGTTTAAAATGATAAAGCCCAGTGTTTAATCCAGCTAAACTGTCTACTTGGAAATCCTTTAGGTATTTAAACCACTTAAATATTTTAATTCTGTAACATTGCTGCTGGCACAGGCTAAACCTCATGGATATATGTTGCCTCAGGCTCAGTCCTTTTCCAAGGAACTGTATTGCATTTCAATTTATTGTTTAACTGATTTGGATTTGCTGCCCAGATTTATCAAATGCACTGTGGAAAAGCAAATAGCATTTTGTGTAATTGATCTTATTTTAATAATAATAATAATAATTACATTTTAGACTATTTATCTAAAAACAAAACCGAATAAAGAATTAAACTGTTAAATATAGTATTAACTAACCTGAATTAAAAGTAAATTCATCTATTTACTTATTTATTTATTTATTGTCATG
The DNA here is from genome assembly GCA_032353835.1 of Enteromius viviparus. Taxonomy (NCBI): domain Eukaryota; kingdom Metazoa; phylum Chordata; class Actinopteri; order Cypriniformes; family Cyprinidae; genus Enteromius; species Enteromius viviparus. Next base: position 583,585 of record JAUCNO010001323.1, read on the forward strand.
CAATACTTTCTCTATTAATTCCATTTAATTTGGTTGTTTATTATTAATATACATTTTTGTTGTCCTTGTAAAATGCATTTTTGTACTAACCTGTATTAAGCCCGAAAATACATTTGTTCAAACATATTCAGCCTAAGACCATCTAAGTAGAAGAGTTTGTTTTTTCTTTCTTCTTTAGCGTTACATAACTTGGATCAATGGATCCTCTGCAGTGAAAGGGTGCCATCAGAATTAAAGTACAAACAGCAGTTTAAAAACATTACAATAATCCACAAGTGATCCACACCACTCCAGTCTACTGTCCAAAGTATTGCTTTCTGCAGTGAAAAGCCAAATCTGCTTTAAACAAACATTTCTGTGGATCTTAATGTGAGGGGACAACAGGGATTGATTTTTCCGCTGGATGAAGTAACCTTTTAAGGAACGCTTTGACTAGAATAAAATGCTTTGCTTAATTTGTTTTTACAAACGCTCATTCTGACGGCACCCATTCACTGCAGAGGATCCATCTGTAAGCAACTGATGTAATACTAATACTGTTTGGTTAAAGAAACACTCATCAGCTACATCTCGGATGGCCTAAGAATAAATCCTTTAGGCCATTAATTTTTCGAATTCTGTTTATTTTCAGAACGTAGGAAAGGCTCTTCGCTACAGCTGGAAATGTCTGATGTTGGGTCTGCAGAACTTCACTGTGGGATACTCCACCCCTTATTCTGCTGCTGCTTCAGTTGTCCCAGATTTTCATCCGGGAGGAGCCTGGGGTTGAGACAGTCTGGGACCAGCTTTTGTACTTTATTTGAATCTTTATGGACTGTTTAATGCTGCATGTCCAGATGCTTATTAAAAAATGGCCAATACATCAGCCCTTGACGGCTTTAACTGTCATGCTGTAAATTGTTGTAAATATATCTTTTCTTTGAATTTGTGTTAAAGTGGCTTTTTTCCTTTTGCATTAGTGATTTACAGCTATATGAAAGATGTTAATCTTTTTATTCTCCGATCTATTTGTATATATTTTGCTTTGAGTGAAAGATTCCTATGAATTTCTGTACTGAAATAATGAAATATTTTTGTATTATAGAACTAGGCTACTGACAGTAGTGTTGATACTGTCGTAATTTATGCATAGCCTGCCTATGCCTTTCTTTCACACCTTTTAGCAACTTGCAAGTCACTTGAATTCATGTTGTGTAGACGTGGTGATGACAAAGGTGAAAGGGATTAAAGGTGAACTAACGGATAGTTCACCCAAAAATGAAAATTCTGTCATTGTTTACTGACCCTCGAGTAAATCCATATGTGTATTTTTTTGTTCTGCCAAACACAAAGAAGGATATTTTGAAGAAGGTTTGTAACCAGGCTGTTTTGTCACCATTGAATTTTGTATTTTGTTCCTACTATGGAAGTCAATGGTGCCTCAAAACAATGTGGTTACAAACTTTGTGTTCGGCTGAACAAAGAAATGTATGTAGATTTGGATCTACTCAAGGGTGAGTAAATGATGACAGAATTTTCATTTTTGGGTGAACTATGAATTTAACAGGGAGAGATCTGTATCTGTATGCTCTGTAAAGTGAATTGAATGCTATCTGCAATGTTTTATTTGATTAAGTCTGTTTCATGAACAGAAGATAGGATTAACTTTACAAAAGGAAGCTGATTGCTCTAAGAGAGTGAAGTGTGTGTTTTCAAATGGTAATTGGGGCAAGAGCCTTAAAGACAAAGGATGGAATTATGAGAAAGCAAAACAGGAAAAGGTTGTCTGGCACAGGGCAAAGACACGGCTGTGCCGTGACATGTTTAATAGGGTTAGTGACGCTGAGTGTCTGTTATGCTTGTAACACTGGTTTAAAATGAATCATACGAAATGTGAAGAAAAACTTTAATAAATCAAAATTCAGAGTGGGAATTTTTGTTTGTTTTTTATTAAAGCAAAAAAAATTATTTGCGAAGGTCTATTTTTATGCATATTTATACTGAATACAATTTTATAGGAGCTTTATATAAATGTTTTAGAAATTTAAAATATCACATCAGTCGCATTTTAATACATAACGTTATTACAGTTTGAAAAGAAACGGTGGTTTAACAACTGAGAACAAATTTAGAGCCTGGATCGAAGGCAACTTCCGGTCTGTATTTGTTTATCGGTCTGGTTAGTGCCGCCGGCTACAATCGCAGCCAATGGTGTGTAGTGAAGATGTTGTGCTGTGGGATGTATTCCCCATACATTTATTTATTTGTGGCGACCTGTCACGATATCAAAACAACAGTTGAAGCAGACGGCTGCGCTGTTTCTTCCAGTGCAGCAGGTGACGCTGTTCAGTACGCAAGTCTCGTCGTTAACGTCACTCCCACCATCGAAGAAACGCGAGAAGACATCATGGCGGGATTAATGAAATCTGAAAGTGGCTTCGGAGTCGAAACCGTCAGATTGAAAGTTATCTTCACTGCTGTGTTGTTTTTCTTCCATTTGTCTCAAGCGTCAGGTAATCAATAGTTATGGTTTAATATGTTATGTTTTCATATATATTGCTTTCAAATGTTTTAGGGCAGTTGAGAAAGCCAAGTGTTGTTAGCGTAACGTTACCAAGTGTGTGTTTAATGTGGTTAAAACCTGTAAAAATAGCACTTTTGAAAATAACGATATGTAATAAAATCAGTATTTTATGTCTCAGTTTGCCCTTTTTTATTATAAACGAGACACGGGAGATTGTTGACATGCATATTTAATACTTCATAAACGTGTTTTTTTTCCATAATTGCGTACTTTAGATTCTGTGACTGTGTCTCTTTAAGTTATGTATGTGTATATGTGTGTGTGTGTGTGTGTGTGTATATATATATATATATATATATATATAAGAAGATTCACAAAGAATGACTTTGTCGATTTCATCTTCATGCAGGTGCCACCCGTCCTGTTATAGAAGTCCAAGATGGACAAGAAATCAAAGTACAAGGTGCACAACATTTTTGCTACAACAATTCTATCAAACCTGGATGGAGGGAAACATGGACTAGAATACAGGTAGAGGACTTTTAACTAGGACTCTTATGTTGCCAGTTACGCTTGCATTTATATTGACAGCGCCTCTTATTTGATTGACAGGTGAGAGTGTGGAGCACCACAAAGCTGAAGGTGACGGTGGTTAAAGATGAGCAGGACCTGCAGGAACTTGAGCATTTCAGTGTCTGGAAACTCGTGCAGTACTTTGTTCGTGAACAGACCAATGAGACCACCGTGAGCGTCAGTCTTTTTAGCAACAAGACCTGTTTTAGAGTGGACCCTTCAGATTCCCGCACACTCTATACAGTACAACCCAGTCGACGTGAGTTGAAAACGAAAGAACATTCAAATACAACAGAAAACCCATTTCAGTCGTGCTCTCATATGATCGGGACTGTGATTTTGAGTTTGGTTTTTCTCTTATAGATTTTGACATCTACTTGATTTTGATTTTTCTGGCTGGACTGTTGCTGTTCCTTTTTGCAGATACTCTGAGCAGGTAATTGACACGGTTTAAATAATCAAAACTTGCTCAAGATTCACTTACAGTAGTGAGAAAAATAATTGTAAATGATTATTTCATTGAGCTATTAACACATTTCTTTTTTTTTTTAACCAACTCTGCTCTTGTTAGTGTTTGTAACTCTCAGTGCTTGATCTGTCTTGTAGAAGTCAAGTTTTCTACTACTCTGCTGGCATGAGCACTGGAATGATCGCCTCCCTCATCATCCTCATCTTCGTCATTGGCCGTTTTCTACCCAAGGTAGATCGCTGACCTTCTTTAATGTGTGTTCACTCTTCTCTCTAGTCTCTAACATTGAGCACTTTTTTTGTCGTTGGGATTTTGTGTGGCTTTTTTCTAGCAATTAATAATGAGATCTTATTAAGTGGTCTTACTTTCTACATGTTTTTTTTCCTTTGCCTGTAGAAAAGTCCGTTTTATGTGCTGCTGATGGGTGGGTGGTCTTTTTCTCTCTACGTCATCCAGCTGGTGTTTAGGAATCTCCAAGTCATTCTAAAAGATCACTGGCATCTGGTTATCGGTAAGAGAATGTGTTTGATGTGATCCTTATGTTTATAAAGAGTAGCAATGCTATTGAGGCGGCAACAAAAACTATTGAAAGCACCTTATGTTGTCCCTTCAGTATTGCAATTATTGCTTGATTTTGGGAATGACTTTAGATTGCGTACGATCCCTTAAACATTTCTCTTAGGAAAGAAAAACCAGCAACCCATGTTTGCCACTGTAAAATTCTAATGTTGCCATGGACACGTTAATTCAGAATAATATTCATATGTTGTTGTTTTCGGATTATCAATCATTTGCAGTATCAATGACCATATGTGCTACGTATTTAATTTGATCAGTTTATGTGAATAAATGCCTAAATTAAATGTTTATCATATCCAGCAGCCATCCAATGTATGGAGGTAAACAACTGTCTTTGTTAGCGGGTACATATGTAACTTATATTACCTTGACTTTACTCTCTCGACCAGATGCAGGTTTACAAACCACTGCATTTTCAGTGAATTTCCCTTCCTTAATAAAGAAATCACTTCCTGCCCTTCATCTGTCTGTCATGCTACTCACTGCGGTCATGTGCGCACAAACTATTTTATTCTGTTTCAATGTTTCTAGCATTTGGGGTGTATTGCTCAGCATTATTTCATGTTGTTTTGTTTTTAATTTTTTTATTTAAAAAAATATATATATATGTATATGTTTAAAAAAATCGGTTTTTGGTTCTTTATTTTGTAAATGTTTAGGTTACACCATTGTGGTTGGGTTCATCAGTTTTGCAGTGTGTTACCGCTATGGCCCCCTGGTGGACAACCGAAGTATCAACATCCTGTCCTGGACACTGCAGATCTTCGGCCTTCTGCTGATGTATGCTGGCATTCAGGTCCAACAAGTGGCTCTAGCCATCATGATAGCTGCATTCTGCTCCAAGAACATGGAGTACCCTTTTACCAAGGTCTTCATGCTTTATCAGTGAGTATCCAACTTTAATAATCCCAATCAAGTATATGGTGAGCAACGTAGTCACTGTCTTCTTGCTGAATGAACGCTCTGAAGAAAGCTGAAGCCAAAGAAACTCGAGCCACGCCGTCTGTTGACAGAAGAAGAGTATCAGAGACAGTCAGAGGTGGAGACTCAGAAAGCTCTGGAGGAGCTGAGGATATACTGCAGCAGTCCTGAGTTCAACACCTGGAAGACTGTCTCCAGGCTTCAGTCTCCTAAGAGGTATGACAGGATATTTGAGAAAAGCATACTGCATCATATTTGACACTCAAAATTATCAACAAGATCAAAACGTTTTGCATAAAAACTTCATTCTGTTTTGATTTAGCTATTAAATGACCTTTTTAGTATATAATATAATTTTGGCTTCAGAATATTGAAGAAACATCCTCAATAAGACCAAAACTGAATATATTGAAAAAATGGAATAAGTCATCTTTTTGTCGTCTAATAACAGTGCTCTGTCTTGCACTCAGGTTTGCAGACTTCATTGAGGGTTCTCCACATCTGCTGTCCAATGAGGTGTCTGTTCATACACAGGAGTACGGGCTGGGTGGATCATTCTTTGAGGATGAGCTGTTCTCCACTGATGAAGAAAATCAGGACGAGGAGGAGGAAGGCTGGGAGACTGAGGATGATGTGAATCCAGATGTGGCATCTCCACGACTCAACAACACACGAGTGAAATGACCGATGAAGCGTATGAAAGTATTTAATTTAAGTGAATCTCAGATCTGTCCAATAGTACACCATTCACTGTTCTTCTGTATGTGTCTTTTGGAGGTTTTCATTCAAGACTTCAGTCTCTGATGCATACATAATGGACTATAACAGTAAAATTGCCCAGTTGTGTTCGTAGCTCATGGGAAAGGCCAAAAGTATTTTCTTTTTCTTGGTTTAATTGGTTTTTATTTGTCTTAAATCTTTCAGTTTGAAGTTATGCAGAGACTTCCTGTGTTAGGAGGGAACTGTGCACGCTGTTGCGTTACATGGACTGTATTTTATGTGTTTTGTTTTTAAGTTTCTTATACTAAAATAGTGAATCAAAAAAGGCACATACTTTGTTTTTTGAGGCCATTGCCTGGAGCTGTAAGTGTGTTTAGAGTCAAAGCATTATTTTTTTATTAAAGTAATAAAAGCAGAGAAATACAGGTGTCTTTATGTATTGGCTTTACTTTGTAAGCCAAGAAATATGGTCAAATCTTTAATGGATTCAGAAATTGTTACGTACATCTTCGTTAGTGACCACTTGATGGCAGCATAAAATCACTCTTATAAAGGGCACTTGTTATGTTTACATGTGTTCCTGAGCTTTGCAAAAAAAACGAGCGGAATGAGACTTACAAAAATCAAACAGTGTAGATATTACTGCCACCCTAGTTGTAACATATGATAGCATAAATTTAACAAATTAAATCATTTTAATATTAAAATCCGAGTTGCTGAAGCTTTACATCTTTTCTGTGCTTAAAATCCCCTTATCAGCACAATAAAAGGATTCAATGTTTTTAAAAAAATCTTTTTGGAATATTTATGCATCATCAGTAGTAGGTTTTTTTTCTCATAAATATTCAGTCCCTTGAATGTCACCAAAATGCAAAAATACTTCGCTGTCTCGTAGAAATATGAAAATATTTTTCTCTCACTAAATGCTCATGAGCATGCTCTCGAAGTGAGCATTCGCTTGCCAAACGTTTGTGGGGGAAAAACTAGGCTGTATTTGCTAGCCTATGGAGGAAAGCGCATGTTTTGATAAAGTTTCTCTAACGCGAACACATTGGCATATTATTTATTCCATCTCATTATTATACTACTTTATTCTATCACCATGTTAGGTACTGCTTAAACAGTTTATTTCACGCGTTTTCACCAGTTTCCTTTGCAATAAGAAACCAATCAGTCACTTTTCTTCCGTTTCGTTTTTATTATTACTTTAACATTCCCTCCTCGCCTCTCCAGTAAATGCACCAGTAAAAAAAAAAAGAAGTAATTCCGCAGCCGACAACAAAATAAGACGCAGTCCCCCTCTAATCACTGTTTTACGGCTGATCACCTTTTGGTTTTCTTTAAACAAATTCTGTGGTTTGGCTGACCTTCATCGATCAGTGCAGGCCTTTCTTACATACAGTGGGTTCAGGAACAGGAACACGCAGAAAGCAGAATTGCGAGAGACAGCGGATGCATTGTGTTTTCTGTCACAGCAGAGCCTCGGCTTTTGGTTTTGGATCCGACCTCCTCACTAAAAAACCTGCTGAAGCTAGAGTTGCGGGCGAGAACAGATATCACAGCCTTCCTTGTTGCTGTTCTTCCTCCGCGGCTCATGCAAATGCTGTTTGCATTCCAGCGGTGCTCCCCTGGTGTCACGCGCGCAGGTTTCCTCAGTATTTTACAGCACTGAGCCAGAACACCATTTGCATGTGCTACCGTGGTAAACAGACGGCGTGCATTACATATGCTAGGCAAATCGGTGGCATAGGTGGGCCGAGGACACTATTCCCCTCCTCCTACCTCTTCCCTGAAATGCAGCTGGGAGACACCTGAGCTTGTAAGTGGGGGTTCCCGTGCTGCTTTCGGCTTATCGCAGTCGCTGGGCTTGCCCCGTCCGCGTGTAGGTGTGTAACATGTAAAACTCATGAATTTCCCCCGGTACACCTTCACAACTTATCCAAATGCGCGTCTATATTCATTGGACCGACACAACTGAGGTTGTTTTGTGCGGCGTGTTCGTTTAGCTTCCTCGTGGCTCGTTCGTACACCTCTTCCTTGTTCACCTGTGTGGTTTGTTGTTATCCAATAGGTGAGAGGCGAGGGTTCCCACTGTTAACTGTTCATCTGCATGTGGTTACATTGATCCTGTAGTATTACGATTGCTTCAGGTGATTTACACGCTTCCGTGCAATGTGATGCAACTCCAAGCCATTCTCTCTGAGCATCAGACTTTAATGTTGTGCTCATCATATGAAATAAACACCGGTGACTAAGCAATGAGCACTCGCGGGCCGTGCCTCCCCTACACAATTGTTAATTAATTTAATATATCAAGAATATTTAAAATAAATTATCCATTGAATGTTCCATGATTTTTAATGTAATAAAAAATAATAAAAATAAGTTTAATGTTCGCACGCGCCGCCTTCAGCTTTTTTAAAAGTTAATTCGTTTATTTTATTTACGCACGCTTAAATGTGTTACTTGTTAATCTGTTTTGTTGGTTATATTTTTCTGATTTTCTTTACGGGAAATGAGTTGACAGCCTGTGCCAGTTGTATGAGTATGCGCTTGCACTGTATTGGTTTTTTATGCTTCGTTTTTGGTTAAGTTATTGTTGCTAATTGTATGCCCCCTCGTTAGATGGCTCTGAACGCGACTCATGCAACTCTAAATAACATTTATTTGATATAGATTGATGTATGCAGAGAATAGGTCATTTGAGACTTTGAATATTACTCCATATGGCTTTATGACTCATCAGTTATGCAAAAGCCATTTTAATTATACCAATGGGTTGGGGAAAAAACTGAACATAAACTGAAAATTTCATGCTGAATCGTTATATTGTGACAATGTGGAGTCCAAAAGTAAATTTCCATCTAAAAAACAAAATAAAACATTGACTTCATTGACTGTCATCATGATTTTTAGCCTCAGTGCACTGTATGAACTTGATGAGCATGATCACCAGCATTACTTCAGAACGAGCCAAAAACCACCTTCTGTACATGTTTCACATAAAGAAATGAACATGGAGAATATAAAAAGAGCAGAATATACAAATTATTTTTCGTTTTACTTTTAAACATTCCAAAGGTTTCCACCTATAAATTAGATTTTGAATACTACATTTTCAGTGTGCTTTCAGACTTTAGTTCCCCACTGTGGATACTTTCACTTTTGTATTGTGAACAAAAATTATCCATTCAGACATGAACATTAAAAAAAAAAAAAAAAATCTATAATAAATTGTATGCGTATCATGGCAATTGCTTCACATTGGAATGTTTCAAATCTAATATAACATCGCTATGAGAAACCTAAGGGGGCACTTAAAGATGCTTATCTTGTTCATACATTGTCACAGATTAATATTTTGCATTTTTTGAAGGACATGAAAAAATGCAATTAAAATCAAATTCAGTTTTTCTTATAATTCAGCATAACTTATTTCCTGCAGTTGTCCATGTTGTATACTAGAACACTGACAAAAACTCTCTGAATATTATAATTCAGAACTATCACGTTTTGCCCCCACAGTGACAGAGCTCGTTGTGGCAAATAGGTTTATGCAAAGAATATCAGCAGGTGATAACTGGCACATTGTCTGGTGCAATGCAGTCAAAAACATCCTTAAATTTGAAAAATCTAGAAATTATGATGGAGATCGAGAGATTACGATGAAGAGAAATTACAGACACAAGACAGGATTTAAAAAAAGAAACGCCACAGATTGAATAAACCTGAGCATGGAAGGCCTTTTTTAAATAGTGTACTTTAGTCCAGTGCAGTTTTCTTAAGGCCTTTACTCCTTTGGACCAAGGAAGCATCAAATGGAGAATAAAGCAATTTCAGTCATCTCATCTCATCTCCATGATGCTACATCCCATCCAAGAGTGGCCTGAAGTGTCTAATCAGTATTTATTTATACCAAACAGACGAACTCCATGAAACTGAGGCAACTTGGGAAGGAGGACACTTAGTAGTGAACTTGTGTTGACTATGAAGTGAGTTGTATCATATTTAGTGTAGAAGCTGGCCAAGATGTACCTATAAAAAAACAACAACAACAATGAAATGTAATGTTTTTACTGTAAAAGATACTATAATTGAAAACATACATAAGAACATGAAATTATATAGAAATAAAGACATAAAATAATAAAAGTTGATATAGAGTTGTAATGAAACAACAATAAGTAATGATTATAAGATGAAGTAATAAAGCAGTATATACTCCTATTTCAGTCAGTTACTACAGAAATACGAAAATGACTCACAGTACAATAGGTGAGATTGTGAGGAACTTTCTTGATGCTGTAAACTGGATGCCATAGTCCATCTGTTCCCAGTGAGTGAGCAAACGTGCCTTGCCTTGGTCTGGCGTCTCGAACGGCGTGCCTTTGACTGTATGTAAAAACAGATACATTGCCTAGACAACAGAGAAGTCAGTTAATACATTTTTGCGTGAAGTATTCCTTTAAATAATTCTTGCATGGACTGACCAGGTTGTGTATGACATTGGTGAGCGTCCACACCACAGGCACACTGAGGAAAGGGATGCTGAGTAGGACCACATGCAGGGCAGTGGTGAGCAGCAGGTAGGCCAGCCAGATCCCCCGGCTGTTCATCACCCGTGTGTTTGGGTTCACCTCGCTGTGAGCAACGCCCACATTCATCCTGCACGAAAACAACAGACATGATATGCTTCATGCAAACACCCAAAGCCATTAAAAACCAAACAAGGTTGCCCTTTAACAGAGACCACACACTTTGCAATGAGACACTCGTTATCGCAATTATAGGCTATAACATTAACCTCTGCGACGATAACTTGTGTGTGGTTTGTTTAGGGGTGTATAGGACAGACCGAGACTAGTATGTACTTTGAGGGGTCTTGAAAATAGTATGTACAACATTCGTGCAGATTTGCCATCCGAACACTGTTAGCTATCCGGCTAGTGGATTCAATAGTAGTTCAGTCGCTGCTGATAAAAGCTGAAGAAAAGGCTCCACGAAAAAGAGCCGTGTTTTAATCACAATTGAAACAAGCAAACACCACTGTTCAAAGCGCAAGATAAAGTACATTAAATAGTGTAAATAAAGAGCTAATGTCATATGACAGCCACCCACCTTGCGAAGTAACCAGGAAATAGGCAGTCAGCGGCTGTGTTTGAAAACCTAGCGAGCTGCCTACGTAGACAGCATCCTAAGCGCGTGCCGGGCAGAGCCGATGACGACTAGCAAGCAGCGCACTAGGTTTGAAACACAGCCAAAGACTCTTCACCCTCTGACCTAACTACTACAACGAGGACTTATTTTAAAACATATTTTCCCTATGTATTTATTTTTTTCTGTGTTTTAGTAAGTATTTATATTTAAAATTGTATTAGTTTATTTAGATTTGCCAGGAATAAGTAATTTTTAGTATAGAAAAGAAAAAAAAAAAATTATTTTATATAGATTATCTAACTAGGCTAAGATAATTGTAAAGTTTATATGTATATGTAGATTTTGAATAAATATATAATGTAAATATTATTTACTGTTTGTATTAGCCTACTTTTTTCTTTTGTATATTCATAATTCTTAAAGAATCTTGTAGGCTATATTTTATGACCTCCACAAGTAGCCTGCTGATATTGATGATGTATGCTACATTTAACAAATTAAACTTTTAATATTTAAAAAAAAAATTAACAGTCTGTATTAAAAAATATTTAATGAGTTAAAAATGTTATCAGAGATGATATCTAGAGTTTTTATTCACTGGTAGTGGCAATATTCCTACTTCCTTTTCACATACTGTGACCACAGGAAAAATTTTCACACATGTAGCCTATGTCATACCAAGAAGAATGATAAGAATGAGTATAGTTAAATAGTCGAGCAGTGATGTCAGAAAATATCTTAGCACTCTATTAATTTTTGTTTTTTGAGTATATTAAAAAGTTTTGGTTCTTGCCATGTGTTTTTCCTTTCGAAAGGAAGAAAAATCTGTATTAGCTGTAACAAGTCAGCAAAGTACACTCTGTCTTTGTTTGTTTTGTGTGTTTGTTGGTAAACCAAGTTCCCTTTTGCAGGCATGACATCATTCTTGCCAGGACAATACACACATGTTTCTAGGACAACTGAGCAGCGACAGAGTCTCCGGGTTTGGGACATATTTTGAAGGAAGCTTCACGCCGTAAAACGTGGCATGAATGTTTATGGAAATCACATCTTCCCTCTCTTTTTACAAAGAGCTGTTGACCAGACTGGGAAATTTGACCACATTCGTTCAGTCATTTCCTTGTTTATTAGAGTACTAGTACAAGTAAAAGTAATTTGCCTACATGTTACTTCTTCAATTAATTTCTTTGTTTTAAACAATACAAAAACCATAGAAGACTTTTGATATATTTATTAGCTATATAAATTACACACTTCTTTAAAAACATGTTAAAACATTGTAATAAAATTGTACAATAAATATAGAAATAAATTAAAAAAAACAATAAATAGTTCTATAAATATTTAACCTCATGTCAAGCGTGAACTCTTAATGTTAACGCCAGATGTTATTAAAACCATGTTATTATAACACAGGAGAACTTTTAAAGAAGCAGCAAAAGCTGTTTGAATGTTTTGACCAACATGGTCACCATTGACATGTATCTGTCTATGTCCTCTCAATCTAACACTGCTTCATCTTGACTCTAGGAGCTTCTGTGGATGCCAGAAATGAGAAGACGCGTGCAGATATGATGGAAAAGGAGTAGAGCCTTTCCACACTGTCCCGGCACAGAGCGCTGTCGTACCAGTTCACTGCAGTCAGAGGATGGTTCTCCACGGCATCTTCACTCCACTCCTCCTGATCATCAAACAAGAACAATAATGAAATTAAAAGTGTTTACTAGAAACCGATGCAGCAATGATTTACATAGGAAACTTTCCAGGAGGATAACAGATAAGGATGTGGGAATAGCTTTGTGCCTTTTGCTGGCGGCAGGTGGCCAGACATTATATCAAAAGGAAGTAAATGAAACAATAGCAAAGATTTTGAATAAAAAACAGACATACCTTAAGCGCGCCCAGGAGGTCTCCGGTGACGTTTGCGACCTCGTTGGCGCGCGCTCTCCACTTGCTGCAAGCTGAGTTCTTGAACACGCCAGTCTCGCGGAAGATCCTGGTGTAGTTTTTCAGAGCTAAGACAATTCTTGACTGACACGTCTGAAACGCAAGACACAAATTACAACATTTGACAAAGGTTTTGTGTAGACCGTAGTCAGATTGAATTTCATGGATGAAAACGAGGCTGTGAGGGATGCTGTGTCAAATATTCTCATTCCTGTCTTTACACGCGTCTAAAATATTTGATCTACAAGAAGAAGGGTAAAATTATTAATATGAATATATAATTTACCTTTTTGTCGCTTTGGAGGCTTAGTGGATCACATGCGTCTATCGGTCTTATAGACACTGGAGGGTCATCAATGATGCTTGAAATCTTTGGGGACTCAACCTGCAGAGCGCGTAACATGAGTTATTATTGCTACTAAGGTGTTAACAAATATAAAAAGAAATAAAGATATATAATCGTGAAATTAATATGTCATCCTTAATAAACCTACCGTGTTGTGTAGACCCCTCGCCAGTTCATTGAGTTTGATGGACAGCTCTCTACACTCCGAGAAGTTCACCTGCCCGGCTGAGCGCGCCGGAGCTGCCCTGGTGCTGGACAGCGCTGATAACGCCACGCAAAGCACCAGCAATAATGATAATGATGAATCCATAGTAACAAAATGTGCTGTACAATCTGTTATAGCTTATTATATAGTCTTTCTTGGGAAGTGGCTTTTAAATACTCATCGCATCTTTTTATGTTGGGCGGGTGAGTCACCAGGATTTTCCCAAACAGGTAAGGTTAGGCTTAGCCTATAAGACTTAGACTAATTAAACACTTTCGTAGTAGTTTCGATTTCATTTATAGAAAAGCATTGTTCTTCACATTTAATTATCCAAGATGCTCAACGTACTACTTAAAACCTTGATGAGCTTAAATAATATGTTAATTATTTTTATGAGTAGCTCCATGAATGAGTTTGAAGGACCTTGAAATATATTAAATATCTTTGAATTGTTTAAACCAGGGTGCTACATCTAGAGGCCTGTTGTGTTTTTGGGGTCTTGAAGGGATAGTCTACTAAAAAAAAATCACCATTTATTTACCAGATGTAGCTATAAAACTTAATTTTCTTCTGATAAAGATTTTTAGAAAAATAATCCATATTTCCTTTTTATACTAGTGAATATTTACTCAAGATCTGAGGTTTAAGCATTATAAAGTAAGTAATTATAAGTAATAATAAGTTTATATTTATTAGAGAATGTTTCTGTTTGAGAGAAGTATCCCCTTGAAGTTTTATGTCATTTTTGCAAATAACAAATGCATATTATGGCCATGGGCCAAAATAAATTATTACATTATCTCCAAATATATATTAAAAGTAGCCTACTAAATAAAATTTAAAAAAGTAAACAATTAAATAAAGATTTTAAACACATTTTTATATCAAATTCCATTATATAGCTGTTACATTTCAATGCAAATAAATAAATACAAAAAAAAAAAGACCATGTGGCTCAGCAGCATTTTACTCTGGTAGGATATTGCTGCTGATTGTGGTGTGAGGTCACATATAAGTGGAATTTTCCTAAAAATATTCTTAGTTAACAAATTTTGAAATGCACTGTACTGTACATTGTACTGAGAAGAGGGCAGAAAAAAGTGACAAGGGAAATATGATGTATGAGTAACTTAATAAATAGTCCTATACGAACATAACTAACCTTGCATTGTTATATACAATTTACAATTTATTACTTATATATGTATTTATTCTTTTATCGATTGATTGATTGATTGATTGATTGATTGATTGATTGATTGATTGATTGATTGATGGAGTGATTATAATAGAGTAGCTTAATAAAAATAATAAAACAGAGATCTGAATTTCAGATGGACGTTGTGAGTCAAGGTATTTTTGGAGTGCACCTCTATTTTGCTGACAAAAATAAGCCGTAACTTAGAACTCTGCTTCACATAGTTACAGGAATTTTCTTCCACTTCGAGTAAGCACATAAGATTCATGAGAATTTAAGGTGGTAAATCTCATCTGCAGGTCTTCCCATTCACAAAAGTTTTACCAATTCATTGACATTAGGCCTACTACATAATAAAACAATTCATCCATTATAACAGAACTTCCAGACCTGAGCTCTTCTTAGAATCCTGAATGAGATAGTTTCCTCATGCAAAAGGTTTTTTTTTTCTTTATGGGAGGAAGTGAGACTACGTCCACAAACCGTGCAAACAGCAAGCACAAAGTTTTACTTCCTGAGGACAGCTTACTGCTTGTAGTGATGTAAACATCAACCTTGACTTTTCATAGCTTCCGGTCATATTTGTAAACTGACATACCTTACAGAACATTTAATCAATAAATAACCTTATACCACCGTTTATACATTCATTGGACATTTCAGAGAAATGTTTAGGGTTTATGTGTTTGTGTTATTATTTGACATATTTGAGACAGAATTGTATCAACAAGAGCCTTTGTATTTTGAAGCATCATGCAAGTCATATAATTATATAATTTCTGTTTAGATAGCCTAGATAGATAGAAATCTAATGTTCTTAAATAATATTTCATGTCAAACACTTAAAGCTCTTATAATGATTCCGGATGCAGTTCTATCTATAACCCGGAAGTGCGTGCTTGTTATTGTTTTGAATGAAGCGAGTAGTAGAGCATATGGATCCGAGGATAACCGTGTTTTAGAGGTATGAATTATCCTGTTAAATATTCGCAGTTCATCTTTGAAGTCTCTTCCTGCTAGTTTGTTGACAGAGCTCTATAGCGAACTCAAATCCTGAGGACAGATGTTAGACATACCTTACACACAAAACGAATAACTTTGCTCTTTTGCTCGGATGCTTTTTGCAAGCGCACGTTTGAAGATTACGCTATAACGTTAGTCATTATTTGTCTACACTGCGGTAGATTACCGCTAGACAGTCACACACTTTGATGCGATAACATCCCGTTTATTCACCATGTGCAGCAGTATTGCTGTGTTTCAAAACCTGCTTAACGTTACCTAGACAGACGTGTTAGGAAGCATAGACGATTATTTCACAATTAAGTATGTGTGATGAACTCACCATGCCTAAAAATGCTTTCTAGGTAGACAGCTAACTGGGTTTGTAAAAGCATTATATGCTGCTAGTCCTGGGTTCAACTGGGCTAATATTTCCCGTTTCAATTAACTTGACAAACCTAGGTGCGTCTTCAAGTCAATAAAATCTTATGTCACTTAAATTTAGAGTTAGAGAATTTATTTGTTAAATAATTATATTTAGAATATTATTTATTATTATTAAATTATTTCCATATTTTAAGAAATGTTGCTTGAATCAGGCTAAAAACGATTGCATTAAGAAGGAAGACATATGTAATTAAATATAAAACATGTACATAACAAACTAATGTATGCAGGTGCTTATATGTTTGGTGTTTTAAGAGTATATATAATGTATTATATACACATAGATCTAGACTTGTATACACAGGAAAAACACAACAATGCAACTTTGTTTTTAAAGTCTATATTTTTAAGGGACACAAAAGGAACCCTTGACCCCATTTTCCTATCCCTGTAACCCAGCAGCACCGTCCTCATGATGAACTTTGAGGGTCTGGACCCGGGTTTGGGCGAGTATGCGCCCGGCCTGCATGGTGGCCTGGAGCCCGGTCTGGACTCTCCAATGGACCCACGGCTCGACCCAGCGCTGCTGCAGGGCGTGGAGCTCGACCCCGATGCGCTGGCTGTTCCCGTGTCTGAGTCCATGATCATTGTGGAGGGCATGTACTCGGAGCTGCACAGCGTGGCCGCTGAGGTTGGGATCCCTGTGACGACAACACATTTCGATCTGCAGGAGGAGCTGCTGTGGATGGGGAACCACCGGGTGAAGTGACACATTTATTGCTGCATTTACGCTACTACTGTAGTCAAAAGTAATCAGAAGAAGTCTCTTATGTTCACCAAGGCTGCATTTCATTAAAAACTCATATATTGTGAAATATACCTACAATTTAAATAGTAATAATTTAAAGTATTTATTGTAATAATCTTTTAAACATATATCTTGTTTATTCCCGTGTTGGCAAATCTGAATTTTTAGCAGCCATTTTTAGTGTGTTTTAGGGATGCACAAATGTTTGGCAACTGAAATTGCCAATTCGATGTTCGGCCAAATAACTGAAAATACAGAATAAATAATGCCAGACGATGACGCAATGTTATAAAATATAGTTGTTAGCTAGGGTTCAAAGCTGCACTTAAAGTGTTACTAGTCAGCTGCTCAGTAACATTTTAATGATTTTTATTAAATATGAAAAGTAAGGTAATTATAATGATTATTGTAATTATTACAACAGCTCTGTTAATACATTTATTATAACTCTCATAAATAGTGCTCAGATTGGGATCTGTAATATTTTCTAATGTTAAAAATAAACAGCAAGGCTGCATTTATTTGTACAGTAAAAATACACACCTGATTCAAGAAGGGGGTCTCAAAAACGTAATAATTTTTAGTTAAATTGCGCTTTGTTGGTATAGTTACAAACACATTTAAGAAATGTTTAATGTTAAGTAAATATTATTGAATTTTGTTTTGTAACAGATTTTTATTTTATTTGAAAAACTAGACAAAACTGTAAAAAGCACGTTTTGGTTGTTTAATTTATACAATTGCGAAAATTATTTCATTTTGTTAGGCTTAGGCCAGAAATTTTAATTTCGGTGCATCCTTACATGTCTTTTATAAATGACTTCAGTATGCTGATTTGGTGCTTAATTATTATTGAAGCTCATTTATTAAGAATGCTGCTTCTTATTATTAATACTGAGAGCAGTTGTATATACAGTGGTATATATATATACCTAGAGACTCTGTGATTCATAGGAAGTTCAAAAGAACTGTTCATTTTTTAATTAAATATTTTGTACCATTATAAATGTATTTGCTTAATAGGGCTGGCTGTATGGAGATGTTTTTGAAACTAAAACACTGCCTAAATTTAAACCAAATCTGGATGGTATTGGCTATGACTGGGCAGTAAGTATACAATGAAACACAAATGAGCAATTTGAATTGAGCTTAAGCAGGAAGGGATTTATTATTTCCGGACATTTGATCAGCCATGTAGTCATACGCTCAAATAATGTGCAGTGCTATAAAATGAATCAGTATACCTAGCAAGTATTTTCACCAAAAATTCTGCTGGAGTGAATAATGTTTCTGTTGAAGTTGGGACATTTAAGGATACAGTTTTATCTCACTCCAAAAATTCAGCTGTGGTTTTGATAGCGATTGAACGCATCATCTCTGATGTACTTCCACATTAAAGAGGTGATGTCACTTTATTCACAAACATGTGCAGCATTACTGACCTGGGTGTGTGTGTGTTCATTTCTTCCTCTCTTTCACAACAGGGACATGCAAGTTCCTTCTTTGGTCCAACAATGGGCCGCTACTCCTCTTTCCAGGTGCACATGACTGATGATATTCGCCACATCCAGAGTATGGACACAGGGGTGCTGTTTCTGACCAAAAACAATCTCAAATGCATCACGCGTGGAGGTTTAATTATGTTTGATTATACGTGAGTCGCACACCTACATATACTATAGTGATCAATTGAAGATGTAAATGCAGTTGTCGTGTCCATGACTGCTGTGAGTCGGAAGCCCTAATGCATAAAAGCATAATGTCAGGAAGAACACAGGCATATCCTGCGAAGATTGTAATAAAAGGTTTTATTTGCTCATGAATGCCTATGTGTGGGTGTTCATTTATTTGCTTTTTTTTTTTTCAGAACGGAGGAGGGTGCTGACATGCACAGTTTGATTCTAACCGATAATAACACATTGTTAATGGGGGGTCTGCAGAACTATGTGGCCGAACTGGACCTCACAACAGTACAGGAAACACAAAAAGTAGGATGATACAATACTACTTCAGTAATACTTTAAAATAAAACTGCACCTGTTTTATATATATCTATATCTATATATATACATATCTAATAACTAATATATATAATTAATTACTAATTAACTCTTCATACACATATAATATATATATATATATATTATATGTGTATGAAGAGTTAATTTTAAAATAATAACAGTTTTCATTTTGCGTTTCAGTTAATGTTATTCAAACTGCATTTGGGTTATTCTGAATAGGTTAAAAAATGCATAATAATTAGTAATTAATTATATATATTAGTTATTAGATATGTATGTTTTTTCAAATAAGCGTATCATACATATACAGTATCTCACAAAAGTGAGTACACCCCTCACATTTTTGTAAATATTTTATTATATCTTTTCAAGGGA
>JAUCNO010001323.1:602895-613413 GCA_032353835.1 Enteromius viviparus
CCTACTGAATTTCGAATGCTATGAATTCGGACATACTACTCGCCTCGCATGCTGTTTTTCGCGTACTATATAGTAGGCAAGTAAGCGATTTCGGACGCAGCTAGAGTTTCCTTTGAAACTACATTTCCCAGAGGCACTTGCGCGATGCATACATCAGCCGGGACGGCTTCCGGTTTCAACATACAGCAGACCTGAGAGAAAAGTGCTGTAAAGTTTGAAATATATATATATTTAGCATACAAAAATGCATGGATTTGCTACAGGAGGACTTTAGAGGTCTGGACAATTTTTATTATAACTCCGATCGGATCAGTCTGATAGAAGAAAGTCACATACAACTAAAGGTGCTTTAAAGGTGAGTAAAATACATGATCATTATTGGGTAAAGTATCCCTTTAAAGCATCTGCCTGCAGCAGATCTTGGATCCGTTGACCTCAGATGGATGTTGGGAACTGAAACAGGCAACTGGTTTAAGAGCAGCACACACTGCAGATCAAGTGAGATGGAGTTGGCTTTACATCAGTACAGTCTCAGGTCAGATTTACTCTGTCTTCATCCGTGAGTACAGATCCATCTGTGTGCTGCTCAATCAAGAGCTCTTCTGCAGCACAACAGATGCTCGTTTGATTTGATGAGCATGTGCCTGCTTCTCAGTCAAGGCCTTTTTAATCACTGATACATTTTAAATTACATTTGCTGATCCTTCTCCCGAGAATCAATTTGATTTTAGAAAGACAGAGAGAGAGGAAACTGATTATAAAATAGTCTTGTTTTAAAGCTTTTGGACACAATCTAATGTTCAAAAAAAAAAAATATATATATATATATATTTGTTCAGATACTTTTCTTTTACTTTACCTTCTACAGTATATAACTTTATATAAAGATGATTGCCAAAAAAGTGTTTTTTTCATTGTGCATTCCACTTCATCTCAATTTCTATATATATATATATGTGTGTGTGTGTGTATACGTATATGTACATTATATACATATATATATAATTATTAATTTTAAATAATGATTACATCATTTATATATATATATATATATATATAGTTTCTATATATATTTATATGAAATATATTTGTACTTTTCCATAATTATTAAAAAAAAAAACTAAAATAGTTTATAAAATAAAAGCTGGTATTACTAACTGTAATATAATCTATGAATTCAGCACTCTTTCTGAAAAACAGTGGCATATGGTGCAGAATAACTGATTTGTTCGTTCTCAACAGCCAGTCTGTCAGCTTGATGACTAACAGATTTAAATGAGCACAATTCATAACATCAGTGTTCAACACATCACACAAAGCCACAAGTCTGTGAGCTGTGGATGACCTGAAACACCTTCACTTATCCTTATTACTGAGTCCAGCACACTGTCCTTCGTTCAGCCTGTGTGCTTCTGATGGATGGTGTGTTCACTGATTACAGCGAGCGAGCAGATGTGATTGATAGCTGTTATGAGACAGACGATTTCTGAGGAAGTGTGTTTTCAATTACAGTGATATAGTGGTACCTGACGTATAATACGTAATACGTATAATTTATACTGTATATGGCCTACATAAATTTAAGGTCTCATCAACGCTGCAGTAAAAAAGTAATAGTGTTAAATATTATTATTATTATATCATTCTTTTTAAATTCCATTATTACTCCAGTCTTCAGTTTCATGTGATCCTTCAGAAATCCTTCTAATAACATTTCAGATTATTGTATGTTAAAAAACATTTTTGTACACATTTTCCGTCACAACTATTATTTATATATTGTCTATTAATGGTTAACTTTTATATAGCATGAATGGTAATTCATAATAAAATATTATAATGTACTCATGCACATTAATAGGATACTAAAAATGCACTGCTCACATAATAAACCAGCGCATGGCTTGCAAATATATTTCAAGTGGTATTGTTATGATCTCCTTTTTTTGTTGTTGGGGGAAAAAAGCATTGTGTGAAGGTTATGTGTCCTGTAACTTTCTCTCTTTTCCTCTATTACCGTCTGTCACACCTTCGACCGAACACAGTTAGATAAGACGCACACATCAATCTATGATTGTTCATGAGCGTGACATCACTGTCAGATTATGACTGCATTTAGATGAGGGAGAGCTGTTAAAACTGAACCACTGCAGAGGCTCAGTAGAGGTTTGTTAGAGGTAATCAGCTTTGAATGAGTGTTCTGTACATTGCTTTAATGGTATTGCATTTCACCATAGAAAAACAACTGAGAATAGGTGTATTAAAGGTGAAGTGTGTTTTATTATAAACACCTTGGGAGTGAGAATGAATAGTGTCTGTGTACGTTGTGTCCATATGTTTTTAAATTTGAAATGAAATATACACATATTTTTTATGTGTTCAAAAAAAACGAAAAAAAGAGATTTAAGCTCGATTTTCATTTTTTGGGTTACCGGTAGAAAACGGATAAATGACTCGAAATTTAATTTTCCACTTGTGGGCGGTCATGACACGCCCCTTACCGCTGATTGGTCAACCAAATCTATGCTTGTGACGTCATCATCAGTTTGTTCAGCTAAATAAAATTCTTCTGCTGCTATATCAGTATATACGTATCAATATGTTAGCTTTCTCTGCAGCCTAAACACGTTTCATAGAAATATTTATTTCACAAATATTAATTTGGCTCTCAGTTTGATCCAACATTGAGTAGATATATTACTCCAACCCTCCTGAAGGGTTGACCAAAGATGATTCAAAGATGACACTTCTTATGGACATCACGGTCCAGTTCCTCAACGTTGACGTGTATATATTACCATTATTACATAATCAAAATGCAAATTAATATTGCTGGTCGCTAATGATAATGTCAACTTAGTTTGATGCAGTATTTGCACCAAATAAATTATAATGATTTAATCTGATATCATCCAAAACCACACTTTGCCAGGAGTGTTTCCAAACTTTTGGAGGACAGTGTACACCTAGCATGACTAGGGGTGAATAAAATATGCCATAATTACATTTTTTGGCTTTACCATTTCATTTAGCATTAAATTACATTTCATTATAATGTTTCCCCCTGTCTCTAGCTAAGATTTCTATTAGTTTTTAAAGGCCTGAATGCACCCAATCAATCAACTTCTGGCTCATGACGACCCAACACAGGTTGATCTGTAGCAGGGTTTCATATGGTTTCATTGGCTCCTGGGGCCGCACCAGCCTGATGTCACTGTGTGTGTCACTTCCTGATGAAGTAGTCGAGACACAATCTTCACTGAATGATCAGGCAAACCTACAATCATTTCTAAAAAGATGACACCTGTTCAAACATTCCCCTGTAGGTGGATTTATGCTGTGTTTCTCATGAGTGTGACAGGTAGGCTATAAACACAAATGTGTTTCTGTTGTTGTTTCTTTGTTTTACGTGCCGAATGTTTTTGTGGTCATGGTCAGTGGTTGGCTGGCAGCAAACACTGGTGCTGTCTTGAAAACTGAATTGTACTCAAAGCAACCAGGACAGATAGACGTGTCAGAGTTTATTCTGCATGAAACATACTGAAATTCATAACAGTAATATAATGCAGGTAAATTCAAAGAACTGTACTTTTAAATACAGTTATTTTTTACAGTAAAAACAACTAAATGTCTAAATATTATTGTAAGTTAAAATTACTGTTTGAATATATTGTGAAATGTAATTTATTCCTGCGATGTAAAGCTGAATTTTCAGCATCGTTACTCCAGTCTTTACCACAGATGATCCTTCAGAAATCGTTCTAATATGCTGACGGTGTTGTGTTTGACTCATTGACCGTACACTTGTCATGTAAATTAAATTATAGGATTGTGGAAGCGTGTTAAAATGTGTATATTAACTTAATTAATGTAAAGTTAATGTAAAGCTGCAGTCCGTAACTTTTTTGTGTTCAGAATTTAAAACATTTCTATACTTGGAGAGTAACACGATGAATCCATTATCCATAAATGTTTCTATTGGGACTATTTATTTACTTCAGGTAACTAATATTAAATACGTTTTGGTATTGTTTTAGATCTTGTAAATGGTGGGTGGGATGAGCTAAAGAACGTGATGAAGGGACAAGTTATCACTCTGCAAACAGGAGTTACTGGCCTAGACAGAGATGCTGAAGTAATGTGGCTGTTTGAAAGTGGAGACCAAACGTCCCGTATAGCACAGTTGTATGAGGGAACTGTTTTGACTCATTATGAACCGAGACTCATCAACAGACCAAAGCTGAACCGAGAAACCGGATCACTGACTATCTGGAACATCAGCTCCAGTGAATCTGGACTTTATGAAGTCACCATCAGTGGATTCATGCCAGTGAGGACGTATAAAGTTAACGTTTATGGTAAGATTTCGATTGGCAAAGAGTAAATAAATTTGTAAAAAATCATTGTAAGGACTATGATTATATGGTGTGTGTGTGTGTGTGTGTGTGTGTGTGTGTGTGTTTTAAAGAGCCAGTTTCTGTTCCTGTCATCAGTACTGGTTCATCGGTGGCTCACCCAAATGAAGAACTCTGCACTGCGGTCTGTTTGGTAAAAAATTAACAAGGTTTGTCCATCTCGTGGTATAAAGGGGATGAAATGGTGATCCAGACCAGCAGTCCAGATCTCAGCACGAACCTGAGTTTACCAATAGAGCTCCATTTTACTGATCCAGAAACTTACAGCTGCACTACTGCAAATCCAGTGAGCAATAAGACCATCCATATTCACATCAAAGAGATCTGCTCACAACATGAAGGTGCACTTAAACAGAATGACAGGAAGTCTATTTCTGCCACAAAGACCTTTGCAGCTTGTGTGTCTGTTAACACAGACAATGGCAGTTTAACACAACTTCATGCCTTTCTCTCTTCTCTCTCAGTTTGTCCGGAGCATTGTGGTGTCACTGCGGTTCTGATTCGATTGGTTCTATCTGGGCTGGTGGGAATCGGCACTGTTGTCCTTCTGGTTGAGCACTTGATGTCATGTTCTGCTCAAAGAAGACCTCTGTCTGTGTGCTAAAGACAATGCCATGATAGGTTCTTAGGTCATAGATAGGTAACTAAATCCCCAAAATAAAGATTATTTCCAAACTGTGTTGCAGGATGACTTTTTTATTTATTAGTTAATTTATTAATGGTATTACAACCTGATAGCAATCAATAAATAAAGTTGCATAAATAAATGCGGTTCATTAGCCAAGGCAAGCAATTTTTCAAAGATGCTTTAGAATCAGGCGAGTACAATAAATCAACCATTGAAAATCATTTAAAGGGAGTCATACAAAGCCAATTTTCCACAAGCTAATATGATAGGGTCTTAATGGAAAGTTTGTAATATAGTTAAATGCTCATTTTATCCTGTCAAAAAAAAGCTCTTTTGAAATCACTCTGTTCTGTGTACTTCCCCTTTAAATCTTTACGAGCTCCGCTGACTCCGCCCCTTTTTTCTGAGGCACTCAAAGGATGGTTTTTTAGCCATATTCATAGTGAAACTTGCTAATTAGCACATTATTAGGAAAGGCGATGTGTAAAGATTTATTAAAAGACATTATACTCACTGCTTCTGTAGGTGAGGCTGGATCATGAATGATTTATGAACATAAACACATTCTGGTTGATCAAGGGTGCATTTCCTTCAGAACCAGACGTAATCCTCCACGTCTTCAGTCACGCAGATGTCGGGGGTAAATGACTACTGCTATGTTCATTAATACATTCAACAACAAAACACCTCAATCGTTTAGGAGTCTTTCTTGTCTCTGCATCTCGGTCTGAAGACTGTGTGACACGCTGCTGTCAATCAACTATTGTGGGAGTTAGGGGCGTAGTACCAAATTCTGGTCCCTATGCACAAGCAGTGGCCATGGGCCACCGTAAGCTTGAGGTTTACTACCTACAACTCCATTTAATACATCAATCAACTGATGCATTTACCCCAAATTGCATTAGTTAAGAACATTTAAAGGAAAATAAAATTTCACTTCTCATGGGCCCTCCCACCACTTGGGGCCTTGGTAATTTAATCCCACTTTTCACCCAACTATGACGCCCCTGGTGGGAGTGGCCTAACATACATTTGAGAATGGCCTGATTTCAGAAGGGGCAACTTATTCTTCTTTTAATTTAATAAAAATACTTGTGGATCTTTATCATTGTAGGGTGGTTCTGTACACACACTCCCAACACACGCATTTCAAACAGGTGAAAAAGTGCATGTACCACCGTATGACCCCTTTAAAAGCAGTTTTTTTTAATGCTGAAGGTTTTGTGGTTACCATTGTGCTACAGACTAGTGCTTCTGGTTTAGGTTCTGGGTGGCTACAAAAGTAGTTAAAAGTAGCGTGCTATGCTTTCTGAAGGGAAATAGATACGATTAGTTGGTTAGCAACTTTTAACTAGTGATAGGAAGTTTGGATCAGTTTAATGATTTGTACTGATCTTTTTCAGAGTCATTTCATTTCGTTTAGCAAAATATAATTAAATTAGCTCACTATCTGACAAGTACGCAGGTTTGATTCGTTCGTTCATGACATGACAGCCCTATAAGCTTTAACCAATGCAGCATGAGCCATAAAGAGCATTGATTAGTTCATCCCCCAAGTCTTTCAAACTAATTCCAGTACAGAACCTATATGATGCGAGACTGAACGAATCACTCCCAGAGACGACTCGTTCTTCCTGAGTCACATTAAAGATTTGTTCAAAAAAAGAATGTAGTCACCAATAGGACTAGTGATTAACAATTACATTTTGATGATATATATATATATATATATATATATATATAAAATACTCACCATCATAACAAGATTTTTGCTGATGGCATTTTTAGATTGCGGGCGATTAATCCCCAAAACAACAATCCCTGAAACACAGTAACAGTTACACAGAATAAACAGTTAACAAATTGCAAGAAAATGTATGAAAAATCATGAAAGCTAAAACAGAGCCTTTAGGTGATAAAGTATAATATTAGTTAGGAACATTTAATCATATTTAGAGTATTGAAAAGATTGGAAATCTTAAACTCAGGCATTGACCAATAACTGACAAGTTCTTGCAGTAAGAGGGCAATGAACGTGTTAAATAACGTGGCATTATGAGAGAAGCTGCAGAGTACGTGTCTGCATCGCATATGAACCAGCAACACGTACAAGAATCCGATACACAAACTCTGTGATCAATCATTCACTATCTTGTCCTCTACCTGAGTCATCACCGTCCAAGTATCTAACGATAAGGTCATCTCCAGACTTTACGTCGGAGCTGTACAGTCGCACACAATGAGGCGCTCTCTTGGTTAGAAATGCGTGCAAAACACTGTCCGATTTGCAGACGCTGTTGATAACGTTTATTTGAGATCGCAAAGGCTGGAACAGCGCTCTGCACTTCACTAAAGCCGCCATGCTTCACTTTCAACTCTGAACCGCGAGTGACGTATTTGTTTTAGGTCACGTGACTCTGCGGCGGCGGTCTCTTAGGAAATAAGGAGAGGGATGAGCTATATATTTTTAGGTTAAAATATACAACCTATACACAATTCATTTTGTAAATGTACGCCATTTGTCACTGACATTTATCAATAATACGTATAATGTAGAATAGTTTTAATTTATTGTAAGGCTTATATCCTGATAGGTAAAGACATGCATATTATTTTACTAAATCTTAACAGTAGTTGGGGTGGCTGTTCATATCTGAATACTTCTAAATGTAAATTGTACTGTGTGGAAGTTCAATTCGTGCTAGCATACAACATATGAGGTGCAATATACTTGTGTTGATATTATAATACAGCAAACATAACCCATTCATGATATATTCTGTTAAAAAGACTTTATTTCACTTAATTTTTAAGTAAAATGTTATTTTACTTAAGGCAAACAAAGACTAATATTATCACAACATTTATATAGCCATTTTGATGTTTGAAAGACTTGGTGTTTAATTTTACAGTAAATAACCATTCATAAAATGTAATAAGATATTGTATAGATCTTAAGCCATCAAGACAAAAGCTTAAACATTATGAGAACTATAACTATTTTTGGACTAAGTGCATACATCATAAAGTGCATAAATCTTATATTTAAAAAAAAAGCTATAACCAAAAATAGGTAAGCATTAAAGTGTATTATAACTTTATTCATGAGATGATTCAACGTATTAACAGGTGCTTATAAGGCATTATGCGATATTATTTGCTCACTTAAACGCTGCATCATGAGCACTCAGAATTATAAAGAGTTTATCAGTCGTTATATTCTATAGCTTCAGTTGGCAAGTGTGACCTTTTTAGGTATTTTCTTAGAATATGTAATACTGAAGAGTTAATATTCTTGTTGTATTGAGTTGTATTCTTGTACAAAACTGATACGTTCCTAAATAAGCAAGTACGATGGAAAAGACTCAAGTATTTCAGTGCTTGTATTTATTGTAAACAAAAAAGAACATACAATGTACAACAAATTTTGAGAAGTTAACATTAACAGAAGCCCGATTTTTGGGCTTCAAATGGAGTCATCAAGAAGACACGCCAAACTACGACAGTAAGTGCACAAAACACCATTCTTCTCAATGAAGTGCAGCTCTTTGACACCATAACAACTGCACAGTGCAGTAGCGAACACAGTGGAAAACAGGCGTTGTGCAAATGGAGGAAACTTAGTTTCAGAAACATCCTTTTCATAATGAATCAATTTCAGTAGTGCTTTTCGTGGACTCGATAACAGACCCTTGCTGTTTAGTAATCAGTCTTTTCAAGGAGGCCACTTCTGCCGACAGATCAGCAATGCCCTGTTTCAAGTACAAATTCTCAGATTCAGACTGGGCATACGAGTCCTTTTTAAGGTCAGCGATGAGTTTGTTAGGCATAGCTCTCGGTGAGTCTGGACAGTACCGGTGTTTGCAGTTAGTTGGTTCGTCCTTTTGATCGTTGTGCCATTCCTTCGGCGGCTGACTCCAGTCCTGAACATCGGTCATCTGGAAAGACATCGGGCTCAAAGATGACTGAATGTACTCGGGTGAAACGTACTGACTCATTTGGTAGCCTCTACTTGCAGACATGTCGATGGGAAAGGAGGACTTGCCAGATGATTCATAGTCAGGATCAATAGCCTCCACTTTGATCTGGATGGCCCGGGCTTTGATCCTCAACTTGTGGGGCAAAGCTGATGCACTGGCATCTGGCACTTTGAGGGTCGATACAATTACACTCTGTGAATCGGCCCTGGGCCGAACCGGACCCTTCGGGACCTGCTGTTCATCCTCTCCATCTGAGGACTTGCTTATGGCCCCATCATCCCCGTCAGATGTTCGTGGCGAAATGCTAGATGATCTGGCAATTTGCAAGAATGGTGATGGCTGGGAGTAGCTCCCAGGGAAAGGGCTACTAAGGTAGTTCCTGTACAGTTCATATGGACTTGCCCTGTCTTTGGCGTATCTGCCGGTTTCCAGGGGTTCTTGTTTGATGCTGTCAGGGGTTCGGGATATATTTATAAGTGGGCTTCCCTGGGTGACCATACTTGAGTCGGATCCGTCGGACAAGGCGCTGTGAGGTGAGTGCTTAATGACTGATATGTGGCTGCTGGTTAAACGTGCTGGTTCGAGCTCATTTGGGTAGGAACCCTTGGCGGCACTGGGTGGGATAAGGTCCTGATAGAGTGCAGCAGTGGCACTGGAAATTTTCTGCACCTCCTGAGCGTAAGCTGCTGAGCTCACTAAGCCAAACCTGAGTTTGAGCGACAGAAGCTCTGCTTTCAGCGATGCATTCTCTTCTCCGAGGGCCATGAGCTTGTTCTCCAGAACCATATCGTTGATTCGACGCTTTTCTCGTGAACGTTTGGCTGCTTCGTTGTTCTTGCGCCTCCGTTCCCAATATAGGCTGTCTTTTTTCTCGTCTGGTATGAACTCGCGCTTTCTGCGACAGGTGGAGGACTTGTTCTTAAAGGGCATAGAGGACAGCTTGTGGTTAATCAGGTCCCTGTCTGTCCCTTGCAAAGCCACTGCCAGGACCAAGGCATCCTCTCCACCGTAGGGCCCAGTGCATGGGGGCTCCTTCTTAATGTCTTGCATATTACACAATGTGGTTATCAAGACTGCATAAGCTCATTAGTTGACTCTGGCTTTAAGTAGACATCTCATCGTAGACCCCGGGCTATAGCAGTCATGTGTCCTCTTTTGTGAATTCAGTTCCAGAGAATTTTGTAATGGATCTAGTGAGATAAAAACAGAGACACATTAGACACCCCAATCAGAAAAGTGCCCCCATATTTTGGTACAGTTAAGGATAATATATTATAATATATAATACATATCCAACTCAACCAGCAAACTTTTTGTTTTCTGGCTTATTAAGTATCCCATTACTGTGTGGGAAACTGCTGTAAATGTGCCATAATGAATCTATGGTTTTGCAAACTTGTTTGACCGAGTGATTCATTCGCGGTCTGGCATTTATTGTTGTCCTGATCATAAACAGCTGATAAAAAACACACTGGATGTGATAGCTGAAAAGCCT
>JAUCNO010001323.1:621040-654405 GCA_032353835.1 Enteromius viviparus
AGTGGGGGTTATGAAGGCCGTCTTCCACTCATCGCCCTCCCTGATGCGGACCAAGTTGTAGGCGCTCCGTAGGTCCAGCTTCGTGAAGTAGCAAGCACCAGAGAGGGCGTCCAGGGCATTGAGTAGGAGTTGGAACCCAGCTGAGTAGGAGTTGGACGAAACTGGATCAGATGAAGA
This sequence comes from Enteromius viviparus, assembly GCA_032353835.1. Lineage (NCBI taxonomy): Eukaryota > Metazoa > Chordata > Actinopteri > Cypriniformes > Cyprinidae > Enteromius > Enteromius viviparus. The sequence continues at coordinate 621,218 of JAUCNO010001323.1, forward strand.
CCTCCCCCTCTTCACCTGGTCTGGCCGTTTCCCAGACGCAGAGCACACAGGCCTTTGCGGTGGCGTCTAGCCCTCTCAGCTGTCGTCAGGGAGGTGCGTCCTATTTGCATGGGTTCCCCGGCTCCGATTGAGTGGGTCTCTGAGGCGATCGGTGGAGGAGGAGACGATGCAGCTACAGCGTGGGTGGATGGTTGATCCGGAAGACGATGGCGGATAATGGAGGTGGTAGGTAGATGAGGAGATCGTCGGTTGGAGTGACCCATGCGTTGATCCACCTGAAGGGCTAGCTGGATCATGCCCTCCAGGGTGGCCGGCAGCTCACGCACAGCCAGTTCGTCCTTGAGGCGGATGGAGAGTCCTTCATAGTAGGCTGTGCTGAGCGCCGCGTCACTCCACTGGGTCTGAACAGAGAGAGTGCGAAATTCTGTGGTGTATCTGCTTACGCTGCCATCGCCCTGTCTCAGGTGGTATAATCGAGAATCCACCTCCACCTCGCTCTCTGGATGTTGAAAGGCGGCCCTGAGTTGAGTGGTGAATTCGGGGTATGAATGAGAGGTGACGCCGTCAGCTCTCAGGACCGCCGGAGCCCACTCAGCTGCCTGCTCGGTGAGAAGAGAGATGAGCAGTGCGATCCGGCTGCGGTTTGTGGGATTTCGTGAATGCTGGAACTCAAATAGAAGTGAGAGGTTAGTGAGAAAATCGCACCGGGTTCCGGATCCATCCCATTTATCTGGAAGTGCGATCTTGGGTTGAAGGGCGGGGCGAACCTGTTCTGCGGGGGCGATCGCAGCAGCTGCCAGGTCATCCTGGTCCGCTTGCAGAGTAATGAGGTCCGTTTGAAAAGTCCCGACCTACGGTCTCGTTACGGAGCGCGGCAACCTCCGCCCGGAGCCCCACCACTTCCTGCCGCAGAGCCCCGACTTCCATGGCTTGCTGCTGAATCACACCCCACAATCCTTCCAGATACGCCGGGACCGTTGTGGGACCAGACATTCTGTCACAGAGACCGGACGAGAAATGAAATGATCTGAACGAGTCCCCTTGTAGCGTGACGGAAAACTCAAACGCGGAAGAGCGCGAGTGAGTAGGTTAACCACGCTGTTATTCTGAGAACGCTCCTGTAAAGGAGTAGAGATTTCCACCAAAAAACCTGCATTCTCACACGCACACAGACAGGTACATAAACGCTCCGGGGAGCATAAAGAGTACTCACGTGAGTTGGTAGAAGAGGGACCTGACGTTGACGAGTCATGAACTCAATGTCTGGTGCTAAACAACACCAGCTTCCTGCTTAAATACCTGCGTGAGGTTACTTCCGGGTCCTCGTGACCTCACGTGATCTGGTACGTGTGACAAGCGGAATCCAACGCCTGGGGGGTCCCATTTTTTTGTCTTGTTTTGCTGGCTTCTGGCTCTTTTAATGGCGCTGATCCACTTAGCTCGCCTCTCCGCATCTTTAGGAATGCGGTATAACGACGTACCTTTCTTTTTCCCTCGTTTATTTGTGCAACCTGGTGCACAACAGTTATCTACCATGTTTAGCCGCCTTCACAACAACAGTCTGCCGAATGCTGCCAAAATGGCGGTGCACACGGTTTCCTGCCACATAACTACGTCATCCCCCGGAACTCTATTGTCTTAATGCTGCGTATTATGAAGTTTGTTTCATGTCTGTTTCCATGCCAAGTGAAGTCTGTTTCAGGTCGTCATTGTTTCAAGTCATCTGGATTATGTTTGTATTGGGATCACTTTATAAATAAACTTTACTTGGGTTCACATTCAACTTGCTGTTCAGTGGATGATCATTACAGAAATACATGACCGCTATCTAGCAGTTTCGCATCAGTGTGGCTAGAGGAGTACGTTGAGGACTTTTGTGGACTGTACCATCTTGTGGACTTGTTGCTTTATGATGTTGCACTAAAGGACATTTTAAGTTTTGGCTTTAACAAAAATATTTCACATTTATTGACCCGGCATACCCCTCACTGGACTCATTAACAATATTTCGATTTTGTGTTGCGGCTGTGTGGATCTACTTTTACTGTGGAAGTCATGGAGGAGGTACACAACACTCCCCCAATGCCAGATACTCCAGGTCCACCAAAGCCTGCTCTCGACATGCCTGCTGCTCCAGAACCTGCTCACAACACACTAGATAAGTCCAAATTTACTATTTTTATGTATACCAAATCAACACCTGAATGCATCATGTCTGCCACACCAGCTTGCTAATGCCATCACATCACTCTTGTCAAACCAGAGTTTGCTCACAACTGCCAAGCCAGGACCTGCTCACAAGATAGCCACCACACCCGAGTCCTCACAACAAGATGGCCGCCACACCTGAGCCTCACAACAAGATTGCTGCCAGTCTCATCAGGTCACGGCTAATGCCTTAATTTCCCCAAATAATTTTTTGGGAAGTGGCTATAGGACCTGGCAGAACCTGATTTTGACAAGTCCCTGGGTCAACATCTTTGCTGAACCTGGAAGAACATTGTTATTAGCCAATTAGATTTGAAGAACCAGTTTATAGCTTTTGTGAAGTTTAAGCTTACAATCAGTGTTTGGTGCTTGTACATCGGTGTCAGTCATCTATCATTTAATATGATTTTAGGCATTACTCATGGGTAGGGTTTGGTTTTGGTGTAGAAATATGGTCAAAAATAACATTTTGGAGTAACATGTTGTTCCTTGCTACTTTCCATCGCTCTCCCAGTAATGGCGATTACCTCTAGAGGTAGCTCCTTGTCTGGAACTCATGGCCACGGAGGCCGTCCATAAACCCTAGGCCTGTCCAGTCACAGCCAGGCGGGCCGTCCGAACTCACAGTCTGCCCTGTCACGGTCATGGAAGCTGTTCATGAAATTACAGTCTACCCTGTCACAGCCACTAAAGCTAACTTTCTGTCTGCCTCATCACGGCCATGGAGACCGCCCATGAACTTATGGCCAAGGAAGCTGTCTATGGGTGCCCTGCCTTGCCTGCCCCGCCATTGGATCTGTACTACCTTATTACTGCTTCATGGCCTTCCAGGGTTAGGCTCACCATTGCTCCATGACCCTAACCCTGTTCCCCTGCATGGGCCTGGCCCTTCGTCCCTCCCCCAGTTCCACCCTCCTGACTTATTGGGGTTTGGGTTTTGTTAGGGCGCCATGAGCCACCCTTAAAGGGGAGGGGGATGTAATGTGGGGTTTAGGTGTCTGTTGCCATGCCTAGTCAAGTCTGTTTCACGTCATTGTTTATTACATTGTAATTTGTTGTCACTATTGCTTTGTCTGTTACTACGGGTCATTTGACATGTACTCAGTAGGCCATATCAATTTGTTTTTAACCTAAATTACAGCAGTCCTTCATTAGCCATAGCAGTGGGCGTTTACTTATGTAAAAATCTTGATAAAATTTTTAGTGGACCTCAGAGAACAGTACAAAAATAATACAAAATTTACATTATGGCCACTATAAATTAATATTAATAGGACTACATAAACCTTTCTTTTTTATGACAAATGGACAAATTGTCGCTAAAAAGAAATATCTTGAGCCAATATTTAATTGGACAGTAAAAATAGGTTCATAAATGAAAGATCACTTTATAATTTCCAAAATAAGTGTACTCTACTAGCTGAAATTAACCTGCAACATGATGAGGTAATGTGACAACAACAACAACAAAAAGAACATAGCCTATGAAACATAATGCAATTTATAATGCAATTTATAATGCAATTCATCAATTTATCTTGTTTTTTTATGTTTTCATGCAATAATGATTCATGTGTCTGCATGAAGTTTGCCTGAGGACTTTTTGTCTGGTGCCTTTTAATCTGAGTCCGTTTCAGCTGATGACTTTTTGTCTGACGCATTTTAATAGTCCATTTCGTCCTATAACTGATTGTATGAGATCTGACACCGGACATCTTTTTTTTCTCAAGACATGAAGCCTTTCAGTAAGTCACAATGCCGTTTGGTCCATTGACAAAGGCTTTTAGTCTGAGGCATGACGCCTTTTCATTTTATGACTGAGGTCTGAGGATGTCCTAAAATGTACACCGTACTTGTGGTTAAAAGGCAACACAAAACAAAGCAAAGCTGAGTTTTACAAGAAAAATATTATTTCAATCTACTAAAAATCTACAAAACCTACACCATTTCCCCCCATCTGTAAAATTGTTTTCTAGGGTTTGTTGCCACCTTGTGTCTGCGTTGTGTTCTCGCAATGGGATAACAAATTCTCAGCAACAGGTTACCTCTCAGTAGCGATTTGGAGATTTAATTGAGAGAGCCTATCAGTGGAAGAAATTATAATTACGTCACACTACATTATACAATTAAACATTAATGAAAATCATTGTGTGCCAATGTGGATTTACACAATGTGATGTAGAGGATGATATAGGCTATAATGTACATGAAAAAAATATAATTGCATTATATATTTAATATAAGAATGTCTATATGCATTTTATAATATGTAATTTATAATAATACATTTTTACCCGATATAGTTAATGATTAGATAATAAATTGTTAAATATGAAAGCAGTTATATTTATACAAATAAAGTAAAAATAATCAAACGTAACTAAATATATATATAATGTGTGTGTGTGTGTGTGTGTGTGTGTATATATATATATATATATATATATATATATATATATGTATGTGTGTGAACATCTATAAAATGATACCTAAATAATTTTTGCTAAGATAATGTTACTCATGTTCACTGTTGACACCCGCCGGTTAAGATTTTCAATGAAACGCCTAAACAAAGGAGTTATCCGAGCGCACCGGCACGAGCCCCACATGGCGCGACTGCGCACGCTCAGTTCCGGAGAGACCGGTGTCCAGTCAGTGTCAGACACTCTGATCAGATGCGTTTACCTCATATGCTGCAGTCCCGTTAGTTACATTCAGTTTGCCTTCGCGTTATTATTGCCAAACTTGTGGGGTTGATGTGTTTAAACGCACACTGTAGATTTAAATTCACTCATTTATTCACTCGCATATTTTACCTGGGTTGCACCACACCTGATGTCGGCATAGGCACGCGCTTGCAAGGTAAGACTATGTGTGTGTGTGTGTCAAGAGTGTATTTTTCTTCATCGGTATCAGATTTCAAACTACACCTATTTGCCTTGCAAACGTGCGTGCATTCCAATGCGAATGACAGTTTACTGCAAAATGTCAGGTTCAGTTAAATCGCTTTAATGGAGATTAGCCATGTTCCCTAACGGAATCATCCAGCCAGCACTTGTTAAAAGCGTTTAAGTTTGCCTGCAGGTTTAAAACAAAGGTGTTAGAGCTTAATACAATAGGCGAATATCTAAAAGATGCACAGATAGCTTTTTATAAGTTCTATAATAAACCATATTGTACTAAAGCTTTTAAAGATCCCAGAACCTAATGTACTGATCTGAGGAACCTGTAAAGAAACATTAATCTCAAAAACATTGAAACTCATTGTTGGCAGAAATGATTGCTTTAACCTAATGCATTTACATTAGTAAACAATATATGTTTTATTAATTATATATTATTAAACAGTAGAGTATTGTGATAGCAGCACCAAAATCATGGGTAAGAACTGATCAAATGTTAATGTGTTGCATAAATGCAAATATAAAATGACCAGTTGATTTTGTGAACAACAGGTTTATATTTTTGTATAGATACTGTAAAGGACCTTGATTTGATTCTGAGGATATTCCTTATATTCTGGCTCAGTTCGTTTAATTTCATATATGCGGTTTGTTTGCTCATAACATTTGATTGTTTGGTACAGATGGACAGTTGCAACATGTTGTCTTCTAAGTTTCTATCAAAGTTTTAGACCTCAGTAGCTTGTAGTTGGGGCATCTGGTGGTGATAACCTTCATGGCGATCATCCCTCTGAGTGCTGCGGCCTTAGATGTGGGTCGATGGGCATTTGTACTTACACTTTAAGCTCGTAGATCAAAAGGAATTAAAGCCTGACTGACAAATGCTGGTGAAACCTGCTGACACACGCGCACGGAGGCTTTTGTCTTCAGCTGGGACGCACAGGAACTTTGCACTGCACGCCGACATGTTTATTTTAACAGCTACATCTCTTCCGTTTTATAGTGCAGAATCATTTATGCCATCCTGGCATGTTAAGGGGCCTCAAAACATGTTTGCAGACTTGATCTAAACTTCAAATTGTCTGCTTTTCATTGCATTACATACAAAAACATCAAACTAAGAGGTATTAAGATGAAACAAAGCAAGTAGTAGTAGCACATACTACTAGTAGCAAAGTAGTCTGTTAGGGTTTAAATGATAAAACAACATACCTTCTTAGAAAAAAAGGACAAAAGCTATCACCAGGACAGTACCTTTTTGAAAGGTGCAAATATGCACTGTTAAGGTGCTGATATGTACTTTTTAAGTACATACAGTATATGCACCCTTTACAGGCAAATAAGGTACAAATGTAACAGTGCTATTTACAGTAAGTTTATTGAATAAATCAGGACTAGTGATATTTTTCTATGTGAGGTTTAGGATAGAAATCTATTAAACATTTCCAATTTTACTGTCCAGGAATACAATACACACGTAGTGGGGCATGTTGTCACACTATATGGAGTACAAACTGCCATTGCACAGCCAATTATGAACGTTTTAGCTGTGAAACTAGCAGGAAATGCAAAATGAAAAGGAAAATACCCAATGTCAACAGAAATTGCAATTAATATAAAAAAAATATATATAAAAAACAATAACAGCATTAAACACATGACAACTTGCCTCAATATAAATGTGATGACCTAAACTAACCTTGCCCTAAGAACACAGTTCAATCTTCAGTTCAAATCTGCCTTCATTATATAGTTAACTATATAAGAATGCATTTAGTGTTCTTTTATTATGTACACCTATTAGACTTAACAAAAAAAAATATATATATATATAAATTTAAATTTGGAAGACTCATTATAAAAAAAAATCCTAATTTAAGTGTTTAGCACTATAAACAAACACTGAGCACACGCGTATTTGTGTAACTTGACTCAAAATCATATAGTTATTAAGACAACATTGTGACAACTAGCCCCGGTCTCCCCTATACTGAAATCTAATACATAAGTATTGTGTGTTTGTTTGTGTTTAAAGCCTCATGTAGTTCATTTGTGATGAATCTGTGGTAACTATGCTATGACAAAAGTACAAGTTTGAGAAAAACTGACAATAAAGATCCACTTAAAAAGAAAGTCAGCAAAAATAATGAAATCCTGAAGACAATAAAATCCTGCAGTACTGCAGCACACATAAAGACAACTGATGCAATGACAATAAACGCATAAGCATACATTGCTCTATTTGACTATTTTCTTCCGCAAAGCTCTTGCAGCCGTATTTGCTCAGTGCAAAACGATAGGCCCGCTAAATAATGCACGGGCGTCAGCAGGGCCGCGAAAGACAGGTTGATTATGTAACAACACTGGTGGAATAGTTCTGCTTACCTGGCACTCAGGTGTGGAATATGATTCAGCTGCTGATTTAATATAGTGACCCTCACTATATACGCACACATCTGTCACTATATTCTTGGGTTTGCCTTTTGACACAATAAAACAAAATGAAACACAAAATGATACCTTTTTAGCTTGATGTTAACTATACCCTACATTTAAGCTCAATTATTGTGTAACAATATCTTATTACAGCACATTTATGTGGCGCAATGTGAACAATCAAAATCTAATATTGTGAAATGATCTTTATATCATCAGACCTGCTGTCCTAGAGGGATTGTTTTTAATATTGTGCAAGGAAAAGACTAAGACGAGCCCTTTAAAATGCTTCTTTTCTGTCCGTTCCTTCACAGGATAATCATCTTAGAACTAGAGCCATGGAGACGGTCATTCACTTTATGAATGACTCTGTAGAGTTTTATAAATGGAGCCTTACCATAGCAGGTGAGAATCTTTTCACGTATGTATTTTTATCGTTTTCAGAAAATGAAATCAGTAAATATTCTGAATCTTTGAATCTCAGATAAGCGCGTTGAGGAATGGCCGATGATGTCATCTCCACTTCCCACCCTGGGGATCAGCGTTCTCTACCTGCTCTTCCTCTGGGTCGGACCCCTTTACATGCAGAACCAGGAGCCTTTTCAGCTCAGAAAAACCCTCATTGTGTACAACTTCAGCATGGTGCTGCTAAACTTCTACATCTGCAAAGAGGTCTGCTCATCTCCTTGTCAGTCCATTTGAAACTAGTGTGACCAGTCATGTTTATAGAGTTCTCAATGAGCATAGTTACATGAAAGTAGCACGGTATCAGAAAATAATACTGGTATGATAGGATTCTTCCTTAATATAGTAACACTACAATTAAGTCTGCATTACAAGTTTTTCAAAAAATACTCACAAAAGCAAAAGTATCTTTAGCATTGTTTTGTTGGCAAATTGTTGTTTGCATATATTTATTTGCAAAATCTGTTGGCATTTATAATTAGAAATCTAACTTGGTGTAGTTTACTTTTAAAACAAGACATATTAGTTATTATATGTGTGTGTGTGTGTGTGTGTGTGTAATTGTAGCACATTTTTCAACCCATATTTTTTTAAAAAGAAAATTTTTACATGAACTATATATATATATATATATATATATATATATATATATAGAGAGAGAGAGAGAGAGAGAGAGAGAGCATTTAAAATAAAAAAATATTCAAATATAAAAAAAAATATCTGATAAAATACTGGTATGAAATGCTGTTATAAATATCAGGTTAATTATTTATTCATGCTTAAAGCTTTTACTGTATGAAAAAGATAGCAAGAGAAAAATTGCATTGATTTCAGCCCAACATGTGCAATGCTGTACCCCAGACAGATCGCAGAAAGGTCACAGACGTTTGGCACAAGATCACAGTTTCAAAAAAAAAGAGTCACATAGTTGACTTCTTACACAGACAGTCTGTTGCTTGTTTCACAAGTTAAACTTTTACATGAACGGAAAAAAAATGAAGTGATACAGAACTGTGCAGTTTATGCTTTTAATTCCTTAGGCTTTAAAGCATAAGGAATGAACTGTGGCAAATTAACCTTTGACCATTAAACTTTCCTGAGCACAAAATAATAATAATAATAATAATGGATAATGTGTTTTTGCCTGTAGCTGCTACTGGGCTCCAGAGCGGCCGGATACAGCTACCTCTGCCAACCCGTGAACTACTCCAATGATGTTAATGAAGTCAGGGTAAGATTTACATTATTTCCCTTAAATACGTTTACTTAATTGAAGACCTACCATGCTCCTGTTGTTATATAAAGTGAATTATACATGGACTAACCCAATCAAAAACTCCAGATTGAAGCCATGCCCTTGTACAGTTGTGGGAACAGGGAGAAAGTTGAGTAGAGCTCTGTGAGAGCGAGGCTTAACTGTAATCAGAAGGCCGGAATGCAGAATCCCTGGATTCGCTTTCACTGACGTTGGTAAGAGTTCCCTAATGCTGTTGTCTTGGCATGCATCGTCACCCTCATTGGCAAGCTTGGTTTCCCTGGTGACGTGAGGACAGAGATGAGGTCAGGAGTCTCCCCACCTGCAGGCCACGCCTCCATTCTCATGGCTCTTGCTATCAGTATACTTAAACAGATTAAGCTAATTCATTGTAATGAATAATTTTATACCTACATCCAAAGTGGATGTTGGTATAACATTATACTGTACATCCAAAGTGACTTCAGCTAAGCTTAGGTTGTTTCTCTAAATCAAGTCTTCAGTGGTTATGGGGGTTCACTGATCAATCATAGCTATTTTATATGTAAGAAAGAAAGAAAGAACAACAATGACAGACAGACAGAACAGAAAACGACAGATCGAATGATAGACGGATGGATGGATGGATGGATGGAAAGAAAAAAAAGACTCCATGAAATACAAAAGGATGAAAGACAGAAAGATAGAAAGACAAACTGAAAAGGATGGAACAAACGACAGATGGATGGAAATAGAAAGAAAACGATAGATAAAGCATCAGAACAAACAATAGACTGAGAGATGGATGGAGGAAAGAAAGAAAGAAAAATAACAGAAACAGTAGATAAAACAACAAAGCAAACAATAGATCGAATGATGGAGGGACGGATGAAAGAAAGAAAGAATAAAACAACAGAGCAAATAATAGATGAATGGGAAAGAAAGAAAGAAGAAAGAAAGAACAGTTAAAATAACAGCAATTGATGGATTAAATGATGGATGGATGGAAGAAAAGAAAGTGACAGCAAATGATAGAATGATTGTTTGATAGATAGACAGATAGATAGAAATGTGTATCATCACTGACATGGGTGGTGTTTCTGCAGATAGCGTCAGCGCTGTGGTGGTACTACATCTCTAAGGGGGTGGAGTTTCTGGACACAGTGTTCTTCATCATGAGGAAGAAGTTTAATCAGGTCAGCTTCCTGCATGTCTATCATCACTGCACAATGTTCATCCTGTGGTGGATCGGCATCAAGTGGGTTCCTGGCGGACAGTGTGAGTACACACACACACACACACACACACACACTGATTTAGCAGAACTAAATATACCTAAATAACTAAATTACTTATGTTGTTGTCAAATTAAGCCACTTGTGGTTATTATAGACTAAGGCCTAAAGCCAAAGCCTGAAGTCCTAATGCTGACCTAAGGCTAAGCCTATATTAAACCTAAGCCTAAAACAAGACTAAAATATATTGTATAATTACATTATAAAATTTTTAAGGTGGGTTTCTGGTGCCTTTACATTCTATGGAGGTCAATAGGGGCCAACTTTGAATGGTTACCAACATTTTCCCAAATATCTTCTTCTGTGGTTAACTGAACAAAGAAACTCATACTGGTTTGGAACAATTTAAGGGTGACAGTTTTCATGTTTAAGGTGAACTATCCCTTTAACTTGCAATCCAGGTACACATTTTATGAGTTCATGCATTTCTCGTTTCACCCATATGTTGCATTAACACCAGTGTGATGAAATTAAGGTGGATCATCTGAAACGATTAAGGTTGTGAACCATTGTCAAGATTTGATGGCTTGGCTTGAACAAGATTTGAGGAAAGGTTAGGAGAGCTTAGTTGGAAGTGGAAGGGGTCAAAGTGTTTGGGAGGGTATACAGATGGTCAGAAGGTTATTAAGAAGGAAAGGGTGAACAAAGGATAATGACCTGAACTGTGCTTTGAAATGATTGGATGTTGTAATATTGTGTCTTAACAAATGTCGGTGACACTTCCAGGACATTTCCTTTTTAGTGACTGATGTTTCATAGTGTTCGCTTAAGCAATGAAGTGTGAACTGAAAGGCATCTTGAAGCTCCATTCATGAAACTCGAATGGTCTTTCAAAAAATTTCCACGTCAATATGAATGTAAGAAAATACATTTTAATGAAACTGTGCCATTGTCTCAAATAATACACCATGATCATACCTTTCCTTACCAATCCTAGACCTGAATCTATATTATATATTTTTTGATGTTACGTCCAATTAAATCTGCTTCTCTCTTCACAGCTTTCTTTGGCGCTACGATTAACTCAGGCATTCATGTGCTGATGTATGGCTACTATGGCTTGGCAGCGTTTGGACCAAAGATTCAGAAGTACCTGTGGTGGAAGAAATATCTCACTATTATTCAGATGGTAAAAAAAAAAACATTCTCTATCCCTCTTTAAATGGTGTATGGAAAATGATCGTTAGTTTGCTTAGTTCAAGGCACACAATTCTGTCGAAGTGTGTTTCCATTATTGAACAAAAAAATAATTAAAATAGGTCAATTGCACCTTTTTCTCTCACAGTTATGACATTGTGCCCATTGTTATTCTTTCAGTTTCATTTAAAGCAGTGTTTTTAATGCTGCAAAAGCGACACCTAGTGGCAAAGAATGAATTTGCATTTTCATTCAGACCAATGCAAAAATTCAAGTTTTCCCAGGGCTGCGCACGCAAAAAGTAAGCGGGCGATTTATTAATGTTTTACTTTAAAGTCAACATGAAACGACTCAGGATTCGTATTATAAAACTTTTACCTCTTTTTTCGATGATTCAGAGTCGACACTTTCACTTGAGAGCCAATAACTTTATAAACGGTGCACTTTCAGATTTCAAACTTTCGCAGGATGTTTTCATTCATTTTGAACTGTTTTATACACTGCATGAAAGGTCGTTTTCAAAAATCCATAATAGGGGCACTTTGCATTTTTCTAGACTACTTTAAGCAATCAAAGTAGTTGTGCGTTTCTGATACGAACTGATTTGCTTGTGTTTAGATCCAGTTCCACGTCACCATTGGCCACGCTGCTCATTCTCTCTACACGGGCTGCCCATTCCCAGCCTGGATGCAGTGGGCTCTGATTGGCTACGCTGTCACATTCATCATCCTGTTTGCCAATTTCTACTACCAGACATACCGCCGCCAGCCACGACTCAAGTCAGCCAAGCCTGCTGCAAACGGTGTCTCCAATGGCATCAGCAAGACATCGGAGATCACGGAAAATGGAAAGAAACAGAAGAAGGGAAAAGGAAAGCATGATTAAAAACAGGAAGGAAGTGAAACACTGGGTCCCATGGGCTTCAAAAATACCAACTGCTACAGACTGTCTGGTAATTGCGAGAACAAAATTGGTCTTTTTTTTTTTATAACTTTGCCGATTTTATTTCAAACTAGGGACACTTTCAATGCAACCAATCCTGGGTGACATCACTTCCTCAGTCATCTCTTTTGAGTTGTTGAGGCTACTTATGAGTTTTATAGTGCGAAAGGTCCAATTTGGTTTATCGAATCAAAATAGCAAACTACTTTTAAGACATTTAGTTATCATTTGGGGGGTATAGTGAGTTTTGAACTTAGTTTTTTTTCCACAGAATAAAGCTAATTCTCTTGAATGTTTTTATTTAGTATAAGCAGCTGATGAAAGATTCTTACATAAATGGTTCAGCTGGATGCTTCACATGTCCTTCCTCTGGTCTCGATGATAGCCTGCTTTCTTGACACTGTTGAATCCTGAAAGACTGAGCCCTTAAACAGCAAATGTGATGAGGAAGTCATTCGAGATCGGAATCGTTTCCATAAAACATGAGGATAATCCCACTTTCTATGTTTTATTGCAGTTATTACTGTTTGTGTGAATCTTTATTCGTAGTGAAGCAGCGGTGTTTAAGGGCTCAGGTGGATGTTTCTACTATTTGCGTGCAGTAATGATGATGTCATGGCTATATACTCAGGTAGTTTCACATGTTTTTGTTCCACATACAAAATTAGACACATACTCTGCACACACACACACACACACACACTTGTGTCCTTAATGTCTGTTCAGATGTACTCCTTCTCTATTGCTTTGTGCATGTAGCTTTTTATTAAGGTTTTGCTAATTATATTACACAGTTATACTCATTTTCCTTTTTGTTCCCTTTTATGGCAAAAAAGTTCCCTGTGTTAATAGAAACCCACAATTGGTGGGGGGGAAAGAAGGTAGGCAAAAGATGTTTGAAAACGGCATGACACTCTTAAATTCACACCGGAAGCTGTGTTTGTGATCTGTACGTTGTGTGCAAGAGATTCTTACCAATATCAATGTTCTCATAGTAAACAATTATATCAGTTTATACAGAACTGAATGAAATAAACAGGATGTCAACCTCATTCCCTCACTGTGCATTTTGCAAATTTGTTATAAAACGACTCTCTCCCTTACTTTCCCTCTTTTCTTTTGTTTTGCTGTACTATTTTAAGCACTACTATGGACGCCTGTTGTTGCCACAGAATAAAAATAATAATTAAGTCAATTAAGAATTGTAAGAAAACTCTTTTTTTGAGTTTTTGAGTATTTTGACTTTTTTCACAGTTACATTTAATTTTACATTAAATGTAACATACCAAAATTATAACTGTTCCTCTGAATTCTACATTTGTATCTCACAATACTGTTTTTTATATGCTTCTGCATATCTTACAATTCCAAAACTGGGGAAAGAACATTTATTGTTTGACATAAACTCAGAATTGTAAAAAAAACAAAAAAAAACAAAACAAAAAAAAAACAGGACTGCATGATAAAATTGCAATTATATATATATATACACATACATACACACACAAACATGCACACACATATAAATAGCCCACATATATATATATATATATATATCCATGAATGGTCTTTAATTGTGTAACTGTAGTTCATACTTCAATTTTAAGTATTATTGGTGATTGACACCAATAAGATAACTAAAGAAATAACTAATATTTCAATAATCACTCTAATTCGATAACAATGACACAAAGAAACAATATCCTTTGATTTCAGAAGTGTTTTTTTTTCAGCTGATGAACAATAAAATAATTGGCAGCCAATCAGAATCTTTTCAATAATAACAAGCTATAGTATTTTGAAGCAACAGAGGACTAAACAGCATTGCATGCTCATGATCAACAGACGTTACTGTGTTAATATCCGCCTTTTTCATGGACGCCGCCATTTGTAAATGTTATGGGTATACAGTTGCATAAACTTAGCCTCCATTTTAAATCAGTGTAGCTAGTGTAACCAGCAGTCAGCCAAGAGTAATCATTTTTATTTTTTGAATTCAACTTAGACTATCTATCTTACTATGACCAGTCTTAAAGAAACATTTAGCTGACTAACTTTTGTGCAACCGGCAAATAAAGCAGCTTTTAGGAAAGATGTACTGTCCTCTTGCAAAGTGATTGAGTGAATTACTTCAGCCAATAAAAAAATAAACCACTCAGAACAACCACATAGCGACATCTCAAACACTTTAGCGTTTCTCTTGCTACCACAGTGACATACTTCATAATGGGCTTTAATATGAGAAGAGGATGACAGTCCTTTGTCTGACAGCCTACTTTAGCAGTTCACACAGAGCCTCTGCCTCCCTCTCTCTCCGTCCTGGACCTTTAATTAAGTGTCCTCCGTCCGCAGTGAAGCTCCCAGGCCAGAGCTTTGAGGGGTTGGGCAGACAGATCTGGACTAATCAGGCTGTAAATTGGCTTTCGCTGTAAAAGAGCTTACATCCACGTCAGAGTTTGTAGCGTTATTCAGGTCACAGTGCGGGAAACTTACACTGGTATCAAACTTAAACTATTAAATACACCAGATGGATGCAACAAATATGACTTTACACATGACAATAGCAATATCCACTATAAGATAGACATGATTATTTGTTATCATATGATCTAAAGCAACTTTTTTAATTAATGCATTGATGCTTCATCATTTTAACTGTTAACTTTCATAGGGCAGTCTAAACTGTCTGATTCTGAAGCTTAAAAATATTTAAAGGAAGAGAAAAAAGCTGTAAGATACTGTAATTGATTATTACTGAAACTCTGAGACTGAACTGTGCTATAGTTAATCTAGGACCTTGAAGAAAATAAATATGTTAACTCATACTAGCTACCATCTTTTGGCTTTCCAAACACATACTACAGTTTCTCTCTTCCTGTGTCTGATCAAGGATGTCCGTCAGTAAGAGGATTGCAAACAGGCCAGAGATTTCCACTGGCCCTATTAACAGAAAGTGGTTTCACCTTTCTCTCAACCTGTTCCTCTGATAATATACTCTATGAACACTCCCTGAGATAATTAGCTCTTCTCTGTGTCCATACAAACAGCCACCTACCGTGGGCTGTGTATATACACAATAATGCAAATTCAACGCACTTCTGAATGGTGCCCAAAATAAAAATTTTCTATTATTCTTTTTCTATCTAGTACAAACTTTTGAGCTGCAAGAAATGCAGTGTGCAAAAGGATATAGTGGACTAATTTACATCAGAATTTATAATTCAGCTAATGTCTTATTTTTATTTAGCAGGTTACGCAATGTCTTTTATTTATGAGATTATTTCCAGTTGAGGTACACAGGCAGACAGCGCTCTCTAGTGTTCACAGGCAGTATTACAGATTGATATCAGTGCCAATGACCTGAGATAACGCTTTGTGATTAATATACAGTGATGACAGATCCGTATAATTTGGAGCATTGGATCAAATTGATGCTTTTTAATATGTGAAAGACCGATTTAAATACAGACTATATTTTACTGTTATAGTTTTTCTGATCTTTATTCTTTTAGGTTAAGTTTGAGTTCTAATGGTCCAAATATATTTGTAGTCTACTAAAATCATAGTGAAATTATATTTGCGGTAAAGACAAAAATCACAAGATTCACTGCAGAGGTACATATGGGTGGGGGGAGGGATGGAGATGACACTGCATTTCCACCAAGTAGCAAGACTGTGCACGCTGCACCCTGTGGTATATTATAAAAATATAAAAAAAAAAATTAAAAAGTGTTTAAAAAAATAATTAAATGTTCTATATAGAATTTTAAAAACAACGTGGTACTCACACTTCCTTATATCCGTTGTTACGTCACCTCATGAATATTAAACGTCCGTGTCTTGCGTGCCTAAGCAGTGCCTGGTACCCTTGAGCTGAAGTCTCACTCACACAGGAAATAAATGAGCACAGTTCATAAACAGGTAAGAAAACATCGCGATATTTAATGTTCTTGAAGATTAACTCAAATTAGGACTGCATCAAGAGGCATTCATAATAATATATGTAGCCTGTCAATAAACATTAGCTACTTTTATAAGTCTAAAAAACTAATGTTCCATACTCATCATCATTCTTTAAACGATACGAATTCCTATTTCTTTTAAAAAATTGCTGTTTTATAATTCTTTTGTAGGCAGTATTCATATTTTTTGTAAATAAATGCATAAATTACATATGAAGACAATTCAGTTGTATTTAACTGGTTGTACTTGTACTCTGCACAATAAGAATACAGTTTAATCTAATATTTGATTTTGCCCATTTTATAAACTGCATACAGTTCATGTGTTTGGAGGTCTGGTACATGACATGATGAGTTCTGCCGCAAGTGGCGCTGCGGATTTTCCTCCATCAGTGGACGTTACCGAAGGGAGGAGGCGACCATCTCCCGGACAAACCCCCGCCAAACCGGCCTCAAAACCCAGCGGCAGCCGCTCCTCGTCATCCGCCGCGTCGAAACCCGGAGGAAAAGGCACTAAAGGACGCGAGGGAGAGCAGGCGGCTCAAGGAGCACGTGTCGTGAGAGTGAGAGGTGCGGCAGCTGTTCATGGTGCTGAAGCTGAGGCGCTTTGGGAAACCGAGGAGCGGATTGATCACGCTCCATCACCGGACACGAGCCGCGCGCTTCGCTTACCGTGCGTCCACAGAGACTCGTGCTCGGAGCAGGCCAGCGGCTCCTCCGGTGGAGGTGTGAGGGGAAGAGATAGGGAGAGTAAGGCCACCGCGGGAGGAGAGTACGTAGGCTGCGGGCCGGCCTTTTGGGGCGGGGGCTGTCTGCATTCAGAGCTCATCCAGTATCACATCAACAAGCGATTGAAGAAAAGCGGCAAGATGCAGCGCAGAGCATCGGGCGAGACGCAACCAGGACCGGTACCGGCCGCACAGGCCGCGAGCGACGCCGACGAGCCCGTGACACAGCAGAATGAAGCCCTACAGGACGAGATCCAGAGACTGGAGGATGAAAACGAAGATCTTAGGGTTTGTTTGCTATGCTTATGAAATTATGACGACAAAGTGTATCATGTTAAAAGATATATATGTAGATAGATATACAAACATATATCAAGTTTCATAACTGAGGATGGATAAAGAGATAAAAACTCTTTAAAAGCTGAGACTGACAGATAAATGGATATCAATTTTATTAGTTTAATAGCGGATAGAGAAAGGATGGATAGAGACAGACAGACAGACAGACAGATAGATAGATAGATAGATAGATAGATAGATAGATAGATAGATAGGTAAGATGTTTTTTTTTTATTTAATAGATAAGCAGGATGGATTAATGTATCTTTTAAACCTAAGACAACGGATTGATAATTGTTTCTGAGGTGTCAGAGACAATCAACACTTACGTGACAAAATATACATAAATTGGAAAAAAGAATGTGTGCAATACAAAATGATTGTAATATGCACAATGTAAAGCATATTTGCACAAATGTGCCACATTTCCACATTAAATCGATAAGCAATACATATGTTGAAAACCATTAGCAAACTTGATTTTTTGATGATAAATGATGCATATGATTTTAATTAGTATACTTAAGTTCTGTAGGTCAGCATGTCAAATCATAATCAAAATATGCATCTTCCTCTAAAAATGCCTTTTATTGATTCCTCTCCTCAACAAGTTTATGGCAGTATTGTTTTTCAAAAACAATCTTGGTTCCCACTCTACCTTATAAATAAAAATACGGATGATTAATAACAAAAAAGACAATAATCCTGCAGAGATGTTGATTATCCATCTTAAAGTAACACTGATCATAAACCATAAACACAAACAGCATGTAAACGTTATGACCAGCGAGGGGTCCATTTGCTCAAGTGACTCATTAACACATTCTAAAACTATTTTAAAAACTTCTGAAAGCGCACAGAACCTTGGGAGAACCACAACACTGTAACAATTTAGCCCCAGTTTCAGAACAAAGTACACTACAGTTATGAAAGTGGCCTTGGTATATGCAAAATACACCATCACTAATTAGCATGTTCCAGCAACAGTTTGCCAAGGACTCATTAAGCATGTCATTTGTGTAGTTTATTCAAATAATGTAAATGCAGAGATCCAATTTGCATATTTCTGCAATATATTTGCAGAGTAAAAACCTGCAAAACAAGGGTTCCTCTAAATTTCTTTATTAACGAGCAAACTGTGGTTTTCATAGAATGAGATTGAGGAGATGCGGACAGAGATGGAGGAGATGCGCGACACCTTTTATGAGGAGGACACTTGTCAGTTACAAGATATGCGGCGCGAACTCGAGCGCGCAAATAAGAACTGTCGCATCCTTCAATACAGACTCCGCAAGGCTGAGCGCAAACGACTTCGCTATGCACAAACCGGAGAAATTGACGAGGACCTCCTGAGGAGCTTAGAGCAAGATTTGAAGGCAAGTAGCAATGTTTGAATCTTTATAGGAAAGCAGAGAAGGTCTATGAATAATTACCCATTCCCAAGTACCTACCTGCACCATTTTGATCTAATTACTAACTTGTCACTTAGCTGATGCTTCTATCCATAGCAACATTACACTTATTACCAAGACATTGTCCCTGGAGCAACCTACGCTAACCTAAGTGTTTTTCTCAAGAATAGAATATCACTTTATGAATGAGTTCTTTAACCACTAAGCCACACCACTGCATTATTTCAGGTTGCCAAGGATGTGTCTGTAAGACTCCACCATGAGCTGGAGAACGTAGAGGAGAAACGCACAAAGACAGAAGATGAAAACGAGCGATTAAGACAGAAACTTATCGAGGTGGAAGTCACAAAACAGGCTCTCCAAAATGAGCTGGACAAAGCCAAAGAGGTATAAACGCAAACACAAATCAATACAGAAACGAAATAGTTCTGAATACTATTCATGTACATTTGTTGTGTCCAGTCTCAGAAGCGAAGAGGAAGCAAAGATGCACAAAAGCCTGAGAGAAAGACTCAGACTCCTACAGATGTAAGTATAAAACATTGACAACAACTTTTTTTAGCAAAGATATGAGGTGCACTACATTGCAAACTATACAGAGAATGAAAGTTGCCATGCAAACTAAGAACAACTGTATTGCATCATAAAATGTAGAACTGTGGTCACGTTTACAGTATCCATACAATTGCCTTGTCTACCAACAGAAAAGTGCTTATTTTAAATGTGTTTTATATTTGAGCTGTCCTTCATACATGGCAAAACCATTGAGAAACCTACCAAAATTCTTGCTAATGTACCTTAATGCACACTTTTGTCCACAGGAGGATAATGAGGACCTGAAATGCCAGCTGTCCTTCATTAAAGAGGAGGCTACCTTAATGCGAAAGAAAATGGCCAAGATTGACAAGGAAAAGGATCGTTTGGAACAAGAGCTTCAGAAGTATCGCTCCTTCTATGGGGATCTGGATAGCCCTCATCCAAAGGGTGAAGCCGGTGGCCCTCCCACTACAAGGGAATCCGAGCTCAAACTCCGCTTGCGATTAGTGGAGGAAGAGGCCAACATTCTGGGACGTAAAATAGTGGAACTGGAGGTGGAGAACCGTGGCTTGAGGGCAGAGTTGGATGATCTTCGAGGTGAAGAGTCATCTAATGGGGGTTTGTCCGGAGCGGAAGGAGGAATGGGGCGGGAACAAGGGTCGGAGCTGTCGGAGCTTAGGCAACAACTGCAATTGGTGGAGGACGAGGCTGAACTTCTGAGGAGGAACCTGGCTGATGTAGAGGAACAGAACAAGAGAGTGACAGGTGAGCTGAACAAACTGCGCTTTAAAGAGGGTACAAGGCACACCTCAGGTGCTAATGCAACGGTGGCTGGCAATGGAGCGGGAGACAGCTCCAAATCCGAGGCCTTGCAGGAGGAGCTGAAGGCAGCGAGGAAACAGATCAATGAATTGAGTGGGAAAGTGATGCAGCTGCAGTATGAGAACCGTGTGCTGCTTTCCAACATGCAACGGTATGATCTAGCTTCTCACCTAGCCATCACGCCACGGGACAGTGACGCAGAGAGCGACAGTGGTCCTGGAATCATAGGGCGTAGAGGTAGTGATGATGACTCGTCTTCCTCTCGCCTCCCACCCCATCGCAAACGTGAAGGTCCTGTCGGAGGTGAAAGCGACTCGGAAGAAGTCCGCAATGCACGGTGCCTCACGCCAACTCGCTCTCTTTATTCTCCTGAATCTGCCCGACTCCTCTCACGCTCCATACGGGACAGGCAACAGATGATCGACATCCGTGCCGAAGCGGAGCGATTGGGGCGAACCATTGACCGCCTCATAGCTGACACCAGTACCATCATTACAGAGGCGCGGGTGTTCGTAGCTAATGGGGATCTTTTCGGCCATATGGAAGATGATGAAGATGGTGGGCGGATCAGGGAGCATGAGCTACTCTACCGCATCAACTCTCAAATGAAATCCTTCAGGAAGGAGCTGCAGGGGTTTATAGATCGACTTGAAGTCCCAAAACCTGAGGAAAGAGATTCAGAAGAGCCATTATCTGTGAGTCTGGCAAGAGTCTGTGTATCTATGTGAAGCACAACAAGAATGTTTGAAACACCGTAAAGAAATAGTTCACCCAAAAATCAAATTTATGTTATTTATTCATCCTTGACACTTTCTGCCGTGGAACAGTGACCAGTGGCTTTCAAGTTCCTAGAAGGGCAAAAAACACTGTATAAGTAGTCTGTACAGTGAACTCTACACCGTGTTCCAAATTATTATGCAAGTTAAAATTCTGGTTATATTTTTTTTACAAGAAAATTTTACCAGTCCCAAACCACATCAATCTTATGAAATTGTTCGGTTTGGCTGAAAATCAAAAACTCCTTATATTCAGGTGTGCCAAATTATTAGTTAATTATAAGTTTTCTTTTTCCAGATAAATTAGCCTAGAAAGAAATTAAACTCAGACTAAAAGTAAAAAAATATTAAATGTCCATTAGAAGGATGCAAAACTAATGCAATAATAGAATATTTTTTTTACTTTTAGTCTTGAGTTTAATCTCTTTCTAGGCTAATTTATCTGGAAAAAGAAAACTTGCCTAATAATTTGGCACACCTGAATATAAGGAGTTTTTGATTTTCCCGAACAATTACATATCACTTATATATGATTAAATATTAGTTATTAAGATTGATGTGGTTTGGGACTGGTAAAATGTTCTTGTAAGAAATAAATTAACTTGCATAATAATTTGGAACGCGGTGTATTCTAAAGCCATAGCCATACCTAAACTAGTAAACATGACAATAAGCACATACAATTAAAATAAAAACTGAAAATGTAAAAATAAAAGCTAATTCATAATTTTTTATAAATATAATAATTAACAAATAATTATACTACTGCAGCAGAATGGGTGCATTTCAGTGAATAATGATTCATATTTTGGTTTATTTATTAAGCAAAGGTATTGTGCAAAGTCATACCTTTATTTAAATTCCATGTGATGAAATAGAATCAAGGGAAATTACAACAATTTTGATTTTGAGGTGAACTATTCATTTAAAGGGAGTGAGTTTAATTAAAAGAGTTCATCTCCTGACTGCTTTTAACATTTAACAAAATACAGCATATTTTTTATTTGCCAAAATATTTAAACTATGCAAACAGAAAATGTAAATGGCTATAATATCTTAACCTTTCTCTCTTTCTCTCTGATCCTGTCTTCCCACGAACCCCCTGTTTTTTAATGCATGTTCGTTAATCCTGTCGGTTATTCACCCAGATGTTTCAGCCCATCATTTTATTCATCCTCATTTTAGTGTTGTTCTCCTCGCTCTCTTATGCCACCATTTTTAAACTTGTATTTCTTTTTACCCTCTTTTTTGTCCTGTGAACACCATCCGTCCATTCATTAGCATAGTCTCGCCCTTTGTTTTGTTTGTTTGTCAATGTTGTGTATGTTCACCATGGTTGAAGAATCACAGGACGGTCACTTTCCAAGCACAGACAGCACGTTTAAGCACAGAAGCCTGCAAAACCTTAATTTCCAAAAAGAGAATGTTTTACCCAAATCGAACATATGGCTGCCATTGGAAGGTACACTTTGCTAATGAAAGATTATCATGCATCATTGGGAAACACTGAGCCACTGGAAACTACATTATCCAGAAGACATTTCTTTCATTGAGGACTACTTTCATCAGGCACACTGACGGTTGCTTTGAAGGCTTGCAATGAAATATGGAACTGCAGTTTGCCACTAAGGGGCACGTTACTACATTACCCAGAATGCCTGCCCCTGCACTCTTAAGATACTGTACATCAGCTGGAATGATTCAGAAACATGCAATGGTGAGTAAGAATATGGTACATAACTGTACATTCTGAGAGGCCATAAAGAATATGCATACAAGTGTACGGCTGGAGTATGTCAGGAATCATCCATAAATGTGTGACATAAAACAACAATTTTGCTTAGATTGATTGATAATCTTTAGAAATTGCACAAAGAGATGCAGGTGATATGCTGAGGAACGGCTGTGGCTTCGATGGGGTGGGGGAACGAGGGTCCAAGTTCACATGAAGTGCCTGTGTATATGATGACAGTGTGCACAAATGACCTTCTGCTGCACACTCTGTTGCACCAGAGCAGGATCATTCTCCTGCTGAACGTGCTTCTCATTCCTGCAAGCATGTCATGGATCAGCAATTTGGAAATTAGAGCTTGCTTTCTTTATGAGCTTATTTAGCTTGTTGGCATCTCTAGGTTTAGTCTCAGTTGAAGCAAGTTGTCGGCAGTGGTTCCTAAGTAAAATAATTAAAGCTGTAAATAGATTAAAATAACTGCAAAACAAGATCTGTGGAAGTACTGGGTTCACAATTGATTTGGAGAACAAGTACATTGGTTTGTTTTGGTTTAGATGGGTGATTGACAAGACAATTACACTTGGAAAACAACACCACATCTGTTCATTTAGAGCGAGTCTTGAACTTGAAGTAATTTTTCTCAATTTCCTGCCAGCTGAAAGTAAACTCATTAACAAAAACCATCAATGATACAACTGTTTTCAAATTTGCCAGTTCTACTTTGTCTCCAATCTCATAGATTTTTGCTTTATTGTTCTCGATTATTGTGCCCTGGAAACTATGTAAGTCAGCACCCAATATTAGGGCTGAACTGTCGGCCGCCTGTTTATTGCGCAACTGCCACATGTGTCAAATAAATACAAGCGTGAGGCGCCCATTAAGAACCGTGGACAGCACACTTAGTATCCGCTAATTCTGTTCAATGGTATCTTAAAAATAAAATGGACAGAGTGTTTTGAGAGTCACAAATAGCTCAGTTGCCTGTGGGCATTAGTAGAAGTCGAAACAACTGGAAGAGGAGTCACAAGACCACAATCTGCCAAGTCCTAAAATCAGACTAGCAACAAGACAGTTTCACAGAGGTGGGGTAGAACTGGGCAATTTAAAATAGCCATGTAAACACTCTCCCTCTGCCTTTGTAATTTTAACCTAGAATGTCGGTGACGACAGTCTCTTGCATGGAGACCACAAATGCCAGAATAAATCTGACATTATGACACCAGACACCTGGCAGGTCTGACGTCGCAGGGGTAAATACTTAAAGTCACTATAAAGACCCGGGGCCCCCCTCAGGACTACAGTTGTTTACCCCTGAGCCACGGAGAGGAAGGCAGTGTCAGACAGAGGAAACATTTAAGATCCAATACGCAGGATTTTTACGTCACGCCATTGGAAGCGCTTTTGAGTACAGGAGCTGTTGGAAGGGAGGCATTACTGAAACAAGCGCGATCTAAGCAACAAACCTGTACTTGAACAGGTTCATCATTCACATTCAGGACCGTCTGTTTCAATTCATCAAAAACACATGAGAGGGAGTTACTGGAGGAGCCAATAATAAGATTTAACCGGTAAGGATTAAGAAAGCTTGAAGAGTACTTCCATTTTTATACCTTTTTAAAGTATTAAATTGTTACTACTTACAACTCTTTTCTGTGATCTTTCACTTGGGCTGAAAATGTTGGATATATAATTTTAAGAACCTTTTTTGTTTTGCACTAAGTAAAGTAAAATAAAAGTAAATTACTGTATATGCATATATGAGGACATACTTGCTTAAGGAACACTAACCATCTGTACTTAATATAGAAATTATTTTTGTAACTGTTGGTAAATTCACCTGAATTTACTAATGTGATCATCCACTTTAACTTACAGAGAGTAGGTCATTAAAAGGTGTTCTTACTATATTGTTTTAGCTTTATCATACATAATTACAGAAGGTATAAATATCCTTCCATTCTAACATCATACAGTGGTAAATTCTGGAAGTTTTTAACTGGGTGTCATGTTCTTTGACGGAAGAAAATTCCATCCCTAATACCCCCCTGTAAATCAAAGTTTCATTACAGAAAAACTTGGTGACGTTACCACGGAAAGGATGCAACTATTCTGAGCTCATCCAAGTGGGTGAAAGGTTCTACATGTGCTTGGAACTTTGACCTCATCCCTAACCTGAAAGAAGCAGTGTAACCTTTTAGTCAAAGATCTAGATTGGTTGTAGGTGTAGGTTTTGCATGGGGCGACCGGTTACTTTTTACAATTGTGTCTTTGATCAAGAGAGATCAGTTAACTCCAGGGAGACTGTCCATGTTATAAAACTGACTTCAGAATCCCTGAAGTCCCTTTAGGTAACTTGAGCATGTCTAATGAAGTTGGTGCCTAAAGAACTTGCTGACAATTTTGACAGTTAAGGGCTGGTTTGAAGGACAGGGAATGCATATAGAAATGGTCAAAGCTTTAAAGCAGGTGTCCAGAGCAAATAGCTGGGATTTTGTTTCTTTCCTTATGTCTCCTTGAATGCGGTACAATTAGGAAGACTTAAATTACAATCACATTCGTAACACCCTTAAACTGTAAAGCAAGCCATTACAGTCCCTTAATGTACTTGAGATACCAACTACTGCAAGATACTCTGACATCTTAAGAGTACTGTGAAGAATGAATAGGCTATTTCTCAATAATGAATATCTCTTTTGTCTTCATAGACATATTGGTGGACTTGCCAATGTGGTCACTCCAGTGACCTTTCGGGAATTGCCAAATAGGTTTCTGAGCACAGACACACATACGCAGAAGAATGGCTGCATTGGAATTGCACTGTGGGCCGGAGCCTGGGAGTTGTGTGTGGGGTGGAGACAGAGCTGACCTGCTTGACAGTTTTGACTCTGAGATGCAGGAATGGGAAGATCAGCTACAGGACATGCAGAGGAAGATTGAAGAGGTGAGACAAATTTACGACTGAAGTCATGTCAGTCAGTGTGACAGAATCCATATCCTTCAAATTATCTGCAGAGAGAGAGATTCTTATTTTAAAATACAAATGAACTTAAAAAATACAGTGCTTTGATTTGACTATAAAACCATTCCAAAAGATCCACTGGCACTGCTATACTGCCTGTACTAGATCCATGGAGTTGTTGATGTTGTGATAGTGGGCACGAACAAGAATTATGATTGGCTGAGAGGATCTTGACCCCCTGTTGCCCAAGTTGGCTGCATCCCTTGGATATAATAATAGGTGCTTCGCCCCACAACACCATGACTGTGACAGATGTTAACAAGCTGATTAAACTCAAAGGGATAAGGGTTATAGGCTACTTACGAACATTCACAAATAGTCTCTCTCACACCAAAACATAGGAATGCGTTCATGCTGAAACAGGCCAACCAAACATGTTGTTATTGGTAGATTAATTAACCTCTGAGCATGCAAGCCCTGACTCTCATTGACCTCCCTCTCATTCCAAATAAAGAAACCACATGCTGTTTACTTGGTTGCATAACTAGTCTATGCAGTACATTATTCAAGTTCTATATGCTGACTTGTGGATTTAAAACATTAGCTTTCATGAAGGTGGGCAAAAAAACCATACTTTATGAATGCTGAGTTTATCTCTAATACTGTGATTGTATTTCAGCTGTATAATGAGGTCAAAGCAAGAAGAGAAGCCACCGAGAGCAGCCCGAACAACAACACAAGCAAAAACCTGGACATTACTTTGCTTCCTGTCAACTCTCAGTATAGCCACCAGGCCAATGGTTATCATGAACCCCGTGCTCACCCCAACAACAGCCTCCCAACTCGTCAATGCAGTGAAATAAGAGCAGATCCCTCAGTTATGCAAAGGTTTGGGTTTCACCACCCAAGCGAATACTATAATGGCTCCAACAATTACATGCTTGATTCCCTAAGCAATGGCAGCCATTACCCTGCCAGTTGTCATGATCTTGAAAGGCAAGATGCCACCCTAGACATACTCAATGGATACCTTCAACAAGGCCCGCATTTAAGAAGGAATGGGAATTTTGGAGAAAGAGTGAGTACCTCTTTCACCACTGATAAATCTTTCCTTAAACTGGACTCTTACATCTCACGGATTTGACTTTATATGTATCCCTTCATTATCCTTTTTTTTTTTAGATTCAGAACCCCAAAGTATATCCGGTTACGCTCAGTTATCAAGACAGCACGAAGACCAGCCCGGTAACAAACAGGTAAACAATTTTCTTTTTGGTCATAGACCAACGCTTAGTATTTGCCCAATTTCCTCTTGTGACTACTTGATTTGACTTGGTTTGTTTTTATATATTAGGACTGCCTCATGTGTGGTTCTGGAAGAGATTGAATCTGAGAACAAAAAGAACATGAAAACTAATTGGGATGATTCCCAAGCCCGCCACGTTAGCTGGAAAGACCCAGTTTCATCAAATGACCTTCCTCCTAAAAATTCAGCTTCCAAACTGGCAACAAGACAGAGAGATGCTTCTCCTGTAACCCCTCGCTCCACTTACCATGAATCATCACAACAACCTGACAGGAAGTGCCTCTTGCTCGACAGGAAATCTGGCAGCCCATCAGTACTGCGTAAGTTTGGTGCTATGTTGCAGGAAAACGAGGGGAAAACCCTGATAGAGGATGGTCTTGTGACCACTGTTGTCTCCAATGAACCTCCAAGGCACACCAGCACTCCCGTTTCCCAGAGCAAGTTTGACGCCAGACGGGCATCCTCACGTGTGCCCGTTCAGAAATGCCTTGCAGACTGTGACACGGTGGTAGCAGATCTGGAGCCTAGCCAGGAGTCTTGGGCAGCTGGTACTTCTAGACATCTCCTCAATGGAGACAAAGACAGTGGGAAGGGTGGTTGTGTTCTTGAACAGCATGGCTTGGCCTATAACTTAAGCCAGACACAGTCTCACCTTAACTCGGGGTATCACAAGGTGGCTTCATTGTCTAAATCCCAAAAAGTGGGCTCCCAGAGTAAGGACCTATTTGCTGACTACCAGATGGTGGAAAGGATTCTGGAAGCAGGATCTCAAAACTTCAATAAGGTACACAGTGGACTTGGTGTCAACATGATGAGATTGGGAAATGACAACTTGGAGCAACTTTTGGAAATGATGGAAATGGAGAACAACAGAAGCCAGAGGGCCACATTCACACAGCAACTGGACAACAAGCAGGTAAAGAGGGTACAAATTTGTTCAGCACAAACACTTAATGCAGTATTTATTTTTGCCCGAGTCATTCTGTCCATTCTCTTGGCAAGTGTTCCTTATTCTTGATTCTGGAAAGCCACTTTCATGAAGAGTTTATTTCCAAGTGTGCTCTAGCACATCTGGTCTTTAGGTAAACCCAAAGACCCTTGTTATTTAATTCAAGCACATTTAATTGATATAGTAAAATCTAAATTTGGCAGTAAAGTGGTTCTCTAGGACAAAGAATTAGGAATCTTGCTTGTGATGCATAGGAATTGTGATGCACCCATTCTCCAATCCATCTCTTAACGCTATTTGTTTTCTGTTTCTGCTAACCTGTCAAATAAGTAATAAGTAACAACATGTTGGTACACAAAATACAAGTAGATTAATCCAAGTATTAATCATGTATACAGAAAGATACTTACATTTAAACTTTTTTCCTCTTCAGGTCAACCGTGAGTCATCTCCTGTGCACAGCAGTAGCCATTTTTGTCGTCCTGCTCGACCAGCCAATCAACGTCGTCCATCCAGATGGGCTAAGCATACTCACCCAAGCAAAATCACCCACACATCCTGCCCACCAAGCCCTGGCCTGAAAGCCAAACAATTCTTGAATTCAAAATCTCGACACACAGAAACTGTCATCATGTGAACAGGATACAACAACCTTCAAAGGACATTTTGACCCAATGGCAAAGACGAAACTTTCACCTTTTGTAGAACACAATCTACTTTTTTGTATATATAACCACCACCCCTACATCAAAGAACATTATTGCAGCCCACTAGGATGGCCTATGGTATTTCCCTTAATTAACTTCAAAAGGATACCGCTTTCATTTAACTTTGCGCTGTTTGAAGTGCTTTGGAAAGAAACTACATGGGATGTTTTTTGACCTGGTGAACTTCTGTGCCTATATGAACCCTTCATTGCCTTTTCTCTTGATTTCTTTCTGTCATTCTCATTCAATTTTGTATTCTTTTATTCTGTTTCCTATTTTCCCGAGTGCTTTGTGTACAGTGCATTTCTCGCAGTGCCATGTAGGGGCATTTTTTGTAACCGTATAAGCATGTATGCAACAGGCATAACATGTATTTAAACATACATGGCAACAAGTTATTAAGCCTTATCTATTATGCATAATCTGTACTGGGGTGTGCAAACTATTTGATGTTCTGTCATGAAGTCCATTTCATTACTGCATTAGTGCTTCAAAATATTGACATGAAGATGTCATAACAGGCTCATGGTATTTTTTATTAGCCTTATTTGACTGCGTGTGACATGGGCTGTAACTACTCGGTGCATGGCACCTTTTTGCGGGAACATGTCTGCATTCTCCATTGTAAAAAAAAATGCCAAATGAAGTGAATTATTCTTTAAGTTCAACATCTGTGAAAAGTAAAGTATATATTTTGACCATATTATAATGAAGACATTTTTTTGGAATGTTTATTTATTGTTGTGCCATGACCCTTACAAAAACGTGATGCATTTTGTGGGTTTTTTTCCCCTCTGGATAATAAACGCAAGTGCTTTGACAAATTAGTTTATTGTTTTTAGTGGTGATTTGTTAGTAATATTTCTGCTCACTGCTACTGTTCATCTAGTGGACATGAAGGGCCAAGACAGTCATAAACCATGCCTCGTCAATGGTTAGTTTGTCAACGGTTCAGTATTGCTCTCTTAATATTCCTCGATATTCAATGTTCTGTTTTAGTTGGAAATACGTCACCATAACAAAAGCTGGCAGCAACTTTTAGTTCATTCAGATTTTAAGAGTATGTACTTTTGACTATGGCCAATAAGCAAGTAAATACCAATGTGTTGATAACTTTATTAACCACATAGCAACAAGCAACCACCTATTATAGTAACATATCAGCAACTTGTCCATCCAAGATCATGCACCACTCAAATGTTCTTCAGAAATATAAAAAGTATAGTATGGTATAGTTTCCTAAAAATGTGACAAAATGAGGTAACACATTAGCAGTTTTTTTTCATTACTTCTCCTTTCACAAAAAAACAAACAAAAGTACGATGTTTTATGCCAGGCCTCTCTTTAATTAGATCCTTGTTAAGCAGTATTAACAGTATTAACAGTACTCTTGCCCTACGTTATTAAAAGCATCCTATTCCTCAATCAGAGTCCAAATGTAACCTGCTCTTACCATGCCTTACTATCTCTTTCAGTCCTGCTCTCACAGTTACTCGACCCCGCTGCTGAAATGTTGCACCTGTGCCTGAAATAGGAAGCGTGACGTTGTTTTGGGGCCAGAAATCTTAGACGTGTCAGGGGAGGGCTGAGGGAGGAGACGTGTGATGTACAGCGGGCATCTCACTCTGAATCTGTAAATGAGTAATAAAGATTTTCCTGCACCATAACACCTTGCTGGGAGCACAGAACAGCATCGTAATGAGGTCTTTAGATATAGATAGGTGTTCACAACTTTCATGTGAGGTCTTCACAGCATGCCACATGGGTTTATCATTATTGGAGTAACCTGGGGTTAAATGCCTATAGTGAGTGCTCATTGCTCACTTGTGGGATGCGAACCAGCATTCTTCTGGCTACCAGCCCTGAGCCTTAACACCTTAACCACTACCCCTAGAAAAGTAATAGCAATAGCGATGCTTTAGCATTGATGACTTGAATGATAAATGCCAAAACGTTTAAATGGGCAGCTGGGCATTCTCCATGACGTCACAAAGATGTCTCTGCTGAATTACTAATGTCTAATCCTGGACAGCAGAACACCGAAAACTTGGCTATATAAAGCTCTCTAAGTGACGACTGATCTCAGATCATCTCAGCCAGTGTCACCTGCTGTTGTAGAAGTTTATGGATAACCACTTGAATGTGTAAGAGTTGCCCAGTAACACACCTGTGATGTCAGAGAGGAAAGACAACCAGTAAGGAGCACTTTAGTTGTCTTGCCATGTGTCTCATGCTGCGGCATATTACATAAGAGAAAGAGAGGTATTACACTTTCATAAGTTAATAATGGTTAAGCACAAGAGAGGCCCAAAACATAATCTTCCCAAGTTAGCAAACTTCAAGCTTCAAGCTATGCAAGTTTGATTTCACGTTGTTGCATTCTAAAAAAAACAATTTATAGTGCATACTGCATTCGCACTGTTGTCATAAGGGGCATAATGATCCATCTGTCAATTCTCTAAACAGCTTGAGGCATGTTAAGAGAATTTTATGAACATTTACAAATCCTCATCTCCACAGATTTGAAACAAACAGCGACTGCAAACAGTGAATGCATTAAAGTTCGCATACTGGCAACATGCACATGCAGTGCAGTGGCCAATAATCATATCTGACAAATGCACTCAAAAATGAAGATAATTGCAAAAGTGCTGTTTAAAGGGGGGTAATGTGGAAGTTCCTGCATTCAGAGTTGTTTACAATGTTAAAAAGTTCTTATGCTATACATGGACAAAGTTTAAAAAAATAATTTGGAAATATGACTGGACATATAATAACTTCTATCTATCACTTTCCTTTGCCCACAAAATCAATCATTTGGTCCAGGGTTAAATATTACATGTTCTATGAAAGAGCTCTGTTATGTAACACAACCTCAAGCCTGAATGTCAAGAGTATGAGAGCAAAAACACCCTGAGTCAATAATTTTCACATCCATGCCTCAGATTACTGGCCTGCACTTTTAAAACAATGACGTCATCAGTAAACTGACCAGTCGAGCATAGAGGGAGAACTCTTGAGACAACTAAGGGACAAAAAATACCTGTGAGAAGTTATTCAAGTGCATTGTTACAATTAGTTTAACAACTAAGCTCAAAACTTTCGTTTGGCGGGGCAACAGCTGCCTTAAACCCAGTGTAATTTAACACGCATGAATTCTGTAGGCATTGAACATGCAGTATATCTGCTAAGAATAGAGATCATAATATTTGACTTTATCTGATCTGAGATCTGTTGGTTGTAATTCCCAATCCCAAAACACATGATTGTGTCACAGTTGCTGCTGGCAAATGGCAATTAGAGCCACAAGGCTCCAGAGGGCCATTAATTGCTATAATGGTTGATAATAACATGTTGAGGGCTTTGTGTGTGTGGGCTAAACGACAGAATGAAAGTGAATGGCTACTGCAGGCTGGGCATAGCATGACTTTGGCACGTGTGCACCTCACGTTGATAGACTGCCCCCCTATGACCTGCGGTTTAAGGTCAGACACATGTACGCTCACACACACACACACACACAGCAGATATATATCCCTCCTCAGTACTGAAATAGACATCCAATAAAACAGAGAGACACAACAAAGAGTGAAACAGAAAGATAATGTTACGTTAATGAAAATGGAAGATGATTTTGACCAAATAGGAACATTTAATAAATAATGCACAATTTTTTTTCTGTGATCATCAAGATCTCATTGTATTCCATATAAATTTACCTTTTACAAAAAAGGTCATGTTAAGTACCATTTACAATAGAAATAATAATAATTGTTACTATAAAAAGTCAAATTAAATAATAAATTAATACATTGAATACATATTAGAGATTATAAATGTAAAAAACACATTCAAATATTAACACAAGATTTTCGACTATTTTAGGTTCGGGCAAATTGGTGGACAATTTAATTTTGTTCATAAGTTTTCACATGACCTGTTTACACAGTTCAGTTATGTTTAGAGTTGGACTTTTTTTTACATTTTTATACAATTCCCATTATTTCAAGAGTTCATGCTTTCCTCATAATGAATAATAAGCAAATTTGGCGAGCTGTCTGGGGAGCGAGCCGGGAGAGCGGCGAACTCTGAACCCTAATGGACGGAGCACTAACATTTCTTATTAATATCAATAATGAAATCAGCTTTTGTGTGTGTGTAAACTATGATACTGTACATTAAACAAATTTAATTTGTTTAGTAATTTTGCATTGAAATATAATTAAATACACGCATTTGCTCTTCCTCTGAAACTCCTTTCCTTTTAAAGGGTCACAACACCCTAAAACACTTTTTTTGAGTTGTTTACAGATATATACATGTTGTACATTGCTTAAAA
>JAUCNO010001323.1:659977-677991 GCA_032353835.1 Enteromius viviparus
TAATAATAATAATAAATAAAAATAATTATATATATATATATATATATATATATATATATATATATATAAAAAATATGGAAAATAAAAAAGAAAAATAAATAAATAAATAAATAAAATAATAATAATATATATATTTGTTTTTTGTTGTTGTTGTTTTTACATTTTTCATTTCTTTTGCAACACAGATGTTTCAGTTATTACCAATAATATTCGCTAATAATTAAGCAGCAAATCAGCATATCAGAATGATAAGCTAAAAAATTTGACTTTGATCACAAAAAAAATAACATTTCACAATATGTGCAAATTAAAAACATTTATTTGAAATTGTAACAATATTTCAAAATATTTCTTATTTGCTGCTAAATTATTATTATTATTATTATTATTACATTTATTATATAAAAAAAATAATAGTAGCCTCTATTTTTTAATTATGCAGCTTTTCTGTGCAATTTGAAATATTCAGACATTAAATATCCACAAATGCTTTAAATCTAAATTTTATAGATGCTATTTAGTCAGCATTAGATTTAAAATGAAGTGGTTAATTTTATATTCCTGTGAGTACTTCTGAACG
The DNA here is from genome assembly GCA_032353835.1 of Enteromius viviparus. NCBI lineage: Eukaryota > Metazoa > Chordata > Actinopteri > Cypriniformes > Cyprinidae > Enteromius > Enteromius viviparus. The sequence continues at coordinate 660,558 of JAUCNO010001323.1, forward strand.
CTAGATCTTCTGGTGTTTCTTTGTTTCAGGCGTTTGTCTCTCCTCGCTCCAGACATAAGCAGCACATGGAAACTTCATATCAGTCTTGTGGCCTTTTCATGGGCGATGTTGTCGTCACTGATAATTGCCTCCTCCAGATTGTCAACTTGCATGAATTAGCAACTGGGCCAGACGAGCACGGTGAGACTCAAGGAATCCGATTTGCGTGTGTGTGTGTGTGTTTTTTTTTTAAAAGATGTAAAGTCGGCGTTCGCTGTGATTGCTCATCATCGTCGGTGGATCCCTGAGAGAAAGAAGGGAGATATAATGGCTCTTGCGGAAAAAACAGTCGCTGGCCTCGGGAAAGGGATTTGGGTGTCTGGAGACAAGCAGGACCATATGGAGCGGGCTAAGATAGCAAGGCACACATTCAGAATAATGGATGATGTGTCATGTTTCATGTTGCTAAGAAGCCATCAAGAGACCTGGTTGGGGGAAATCAAAAGACGTACGTACAGTAAAAGCGACTGTTGCGGCGTTTAAAGATTTTGCTGCTTCCACCAGCCCACATTTGCTCTCTGCTGGCTGAACACATTAATAGGATGAGGATTTTTAAGAAATGACATAGTTGCCATTGTTTTGTGAAAATGGGGCAAAACAACTGTTCAACACATTTGTTTTGGCAATAAAGCAGGCCCAGCGTTGAATAGCCTTGTTGTTCCACAGGTTTTAAAGACACCTCCAAATTAAAATTGAAAAAAAAAAAAAAAAAACAGTAAAGCGGTATAAATGGTTTTCATATTTGATAGTCATAAGAAAAGTTTCTTAAGCAGCAAATTAGCACATTATAATGATTTTTGAAGAATCACGAGTTACTGACGAGTGAAAGAATTTTGCTAAAAATTCAGCTTTCATCACAGAAAATAAATTACATTTTAAAATATATTCAAATAGAGAAATACTTATTTTAGATTATAATAATGTTTCAGAAAATTACACATTTTTAGTGTATAATAACTGCATTTGTGAGCAGAAGAATCAAAAACATTTATTAATTTATGCATTTAATTAAAATTATTCCAAACTTTTCACTTCCTCCTGCCGTTTTCTTCACTCCACAGAAAAACAATAGTTAGAAAAGTTAGAAACGATCCAAACGTATGAAAGCCTATTTCTGCTGTGAAATAAAAATTTTAATACTTTTCATTTCAGAATCCAGACAGAGACAGAAATTCGGACTTTTTTCCTAAGGTTTACTCAGGTTTTTTTCAAGTATACTTTTTTTTAAACACTTCAATAAAAAAAAAATTAAATAAAAAATTTAGATAAATAAAATCTCAAAATTCAGACTTTTTTTTTTTTATCAGAAATGAGCAAAAAAGTTTGAATCATGAGATAATGGCTTAGATAAACCAGGATAAGGCCATAATTCAATTAAGACATTAAGATTTTTTTATAAACATGTCTTAGAAAAAAAACATTACTAGTGTGCAAGACAAAAGCTTAGACTTACACTTTAGTTTAGATCTAGGGGGGTTAACTTTAAAAAAAAAGATGCAATTACCTTCATATATATATATATATAGTAAGTAAATATAGGGCAAGTAAATATTGACATAATTAAAATTTGTGGATGCGCTATACCTTTAAGAAACATTTTTAAATGTTCTCTTAACACCTCACCATTCTGATTGGCCGACAAAAAAGAACACTGCTCAGGAAATTCCATCTTATAAACAAAAAGCATAATCGCTCTTCCCCAGATGTTCATTAGAGTATTCGAAAAACTGAAGCGCTGAGGGAGATACGGGGCCGAGGTCACGACCCCGTGAAAGTATACGTCTAACGCCGGCCTGTCTGAGCCCGTCTTCCCTTCTATCATCGAGCCATAAATATTACAATGCCTAAACATCACAATCTCAAAACACAGCGCAGACTTGATAGATGGAGGGTGAATGATAGATGGAAGACAGCTTTGTTTTCCACCTTTCTACACTCTGGATCAGGAGCACGGGGCGGCGGGCTATTTTTCTTTTTGCCATGGGAGTTTTTCGCTTTTTCTTTCTTTTTCTTTTTGCAAAAGCACGTCCACTAAGTGTGATCCCCCCGCCCCTCTCGCTCTCTTATTCTGCCTCCTGCGCTCTACCTGCATGTGAAATGCGTCTGCATACCCCTAACCTCGCTTTTTCCTCCTGTGTCAGAGCCACCCTTAAGTGCTGTTGCCGATACCCATGAGTAAGCCCCATAAAAGCCGCACCATCGCCGCGGCCGTTATTGTTTCTTGCGGATGATTGATTGATGGATGAGGGCTGACACTTCAATGAAGCCATTTCCACTGGCATCTCTATCCGATGATGTGCAGCGTATATTTTCTATCCACGCCTCATTGCTCGCCTGTGTCATTCCTGGAAGTTCATTTACACCATGTTCCCTGAAGGACCTTTTTTTCTGCCCATCTCCCTTTTTCCCTCTCCCTTTTTTCTACTGTTTTTCTCTTCCCGGTGTCATAAAATAATGCTATTTCTCGTAGGCTCTGTGGGAGCCGGGATAATTTGCGCAGAGTGACAAAACAAAAGGAACAGAGAGGTTACTTACAGGGGGAACATGCCTGTATTAAATGTATGCATGGTTACATTTAAATCTGCTTAAATACAGTATTGTCATTCCTGCTGTGCAGGGCCTTTTTGCTTTCATTTGTAGCACTTAAGAAATATTAAACAAGAGAGAATGCATTTTTTTCCCTTACAATTAAGCAAATAAAAGGATTTGTTTTAAATAACTGTACTGCTATTATATGTTGCGATATTTGTCATGTTTATTAAGAAACCGAGAGTTGGAATTGGAAATCAAATGTGTTTCATGTTTTTCACACGTTTTCTCATATTTATTTTAGGCGTGTGTAATGTTCCTTTAAAAAACAAAAGCCTGTTCATTAGTGACATCATCCTCCAGGAAGTGGAATCATTTTGGAGGGAAATCAACTGCAGAAACAATAGCAAGTTTAAGCAGTGGATTTGATTCATTCTGTGATGCATGTAGTTTGAAAATGTCCCATCTTTTTGATTAAAAAGAAAAAGCAGGACCTGCAGTTAATACATTTTTTTTCAATATATTTGAAAACCTGAAGCTGATATATCCATGTAAGCTAATCTCCTTCCTTCAGTGAGAAAATGTTAACTTTAGGTGTTTATTTCTATACTGTTAGACTCCATCCGGTTTATTTTCTATTTTCTTGAGTATATTTCTCATGTCTCACTTTAATAGAAACACTTACTTAAATTACAACACAAGCTTATTCATTTTTTTAAGTGTACTGCATAACAGGAATGTCCCAGCAAGTCTGTAAGCATTTTAGGTAATTACCCACTTTGTTAGTCAACCAGCTACTAATGGTGTGGCTTCCTGTTTTTGTTTCCAGAATTTCATAGCAATAACGATTTTTCAGTTGGTGAGTTGAAGAAGAGAGAAAGATGGCTTTTCGAAGACAATTCCTCATTTTTATCTCATATGGAGAGCAGATGGCAGGCCTGCATCAGTGCAGGAGGCTTTCTGGGATGACAGCCATGAGATTCCCCCTCAGGTGCCATTGGAGCCCTCATGTGCTGGGAGTGTGATGGTTGGGACATGGCACCTCCTCGTGAAAGAATGGCTCTCTGTTCGCCTCCCTTTCTCACTTCGTAATGGTGCTTGCTAACAACCTAATATTTCAAGTGTATGTGTGCACACACAGAGGCTCAAACAGTATGAACTCTCTTCTCTCTTTCTCTGACAGTCTACTTCTTTGTGTGGGGGTATGAAAACACGTCTTTGGATTTGGGTTGAAGATCTAATCTTATAAAGAGTATTCTGGTTAATTGAATGCACATTAATTAGGTCAATAGGAGGGTAATTGTCTATGGATAGTATTTGTGACAGAAAAGTTCAACAATGGTCATACTTGTGGTTTAAAAAACAGAAATGCAAAGTTTGGGATTTTAAGTCTACTGTTTTAGCTATGGCCTCAACAGACAAAATTGGCCGTGATTGCATGCTTAAATAATGTTTAGGTATAATATGTTAAAAACGATGTAATAGCCAGTTATTTTATTTAAATTAGACATACTTGCATGCTAGGGCTTCATTTAAGATATACAAAGGTTAACAAGCTTTCTGTCCATTTTTAGAAACCAAGGTCTGTGGCAACTGAGAACAGCAAACTTTGCACTTTTAGAGGTATAGTAGATTGTCACTGGGGCAGTGACTTCTTTGCATTTTATTTACTCCTAAAAGCTTCATAGTAGTACCTCTAGGCGACATAGTATTACTATGTTTTGGGGATAGGTAAGGTACAAAGTTGTCCTTTTAAAAGTGCACCATTTACAAGCTGTTGAAAAAATGACAGTAACTGTTTCTTGCATGTGTGTTGTGCGATAGCCATGCTTGTGCATGATAACATAATCAGAAACAAATACGTTTAACTTATAGGGTTCCCACATGGACCATCTTCTCTGTGTCTTTTACAGTGCTCGTGTCACAGGCCATTTCACTGACAGGGAGTATCTTGAAGAAAACATGCAGAAAATATTCAAGACCTCATCACAATATCAGAGAGAACATGTGGATACTCCGCCAAAAGCCTCCTGCATTTTTGATGACTCGACCTTCTGTCCTCTTCTGGAGATGAAGTGTCTCATAAGGAGAGGTGAGTATTCGTTCCCGCTGTATTTATACAGGCCTTCCCGATGAGAGAATGTATGGAGGCAGGAGAGGCGATTGGACTCTGGCGTATATTTCCCCTGTGTCTCCCTTCAGCGTGTCATTCTTTATCAGTAATCACCTTAGAGGGCAGCGTGGCACTCGTTTGCGAGATGCTGACCTCCCTTGCACTGAGAGGCAGTGGACAGTGGGCCCATCCATAACGCTGCGATGCATTACCGGCGGTAATATGAAGTGTAGTTGCCCCTTTCAGGCACTAGCGTTCAAGTGCAAGGCCTGGGGAAAAACACCTCTTGGGACCCATCAAAACTCAGACTGGTTCTATGTGTCACTGGTATTCATTAACCCGCAGGAACTGTGAAAAATGAAAGACGCTTAGCTATGTAGATATAAACTGTATGTCTACCCTGCTGAGAAGACCAGGGCTATGCAACTCTGCTTGTCGAAGGCCTCTATACTCTAGTGTTTAGTTCCAACTTATAGCCAACATTTTGAGGCATTTAGTTTCCTAAATGTGTTCTGGTCTTTACCAAGCTGACTTTAAAGAGCAACAATGAAAGCTGAAGGTGTTGTTGCCTTGCAACAACAGGTGTTGCATCTGGACCAAAAAGCTGTGCTTGAACACAGTGCACTGACTACAGCAGACTGCCAACTAGTATAGACTTTGGTAATGAAATTTAAAAAAATTACATGTCCTGCATTATGAGCTGATTCTTAAATGACCGCTACTGAAGTCGGTACTTTTGACAACACTACTCCAAAGTAGCATGTGTATTCTGCCGCTGCGTGTAAAAAGGTAACTCTCTATATAAGCAGGTATAAATATTCAATAGCTATTCAATCAGTCAAGTCAATGACTACTCTATCAGTGGAAAAACCAAAAAAAGGGCATTCCATGGTTTTCTTTATCAGGACATAATTTTTTTTGGTCTGGGGCCTTCAGGTGTGTGTTAACACAATGCTTAAGAGGAAAGTCATCAGCAATGATCTAAGAAATGCAATTGTTGCTGATTGTGTTGATCTCACAAAATTCTGTGTAATGACCACCAACTCACTAAAGTCTCATGGAATCGCCGAAATTCAATGATGGGCTCACAGAAGAGATACCAATGCAAGTCTGTGACAGGCATCAGCTGTGATCCACTCACGGAGAACCGGATTCCTTTTTTTACAAACAAAAGCCCATAGAAATGTACAATCAAGGCTGACGTAAGGATTTTCCTGGTGGCTTTTTTTGAATTTGCGCAAAGCAGCAGCTGCAGCCCAGATGAGACACGGTGGACTGAGACATGGTGATAGCACTCTTGTATAAAGGAATCTTTTGCCTCGGAAGATTTGGAAAATCCTTTTTTAATAAATAATATTGGTGGTTGTTTTATTAAGGGATGGTAGGTTTAGTGGCAGGTGTTGGGTTATGTGCTCATAAATGTAAAAATAAAGTAAGATAAATAAAACTGTTGTGACCATTTACAGTGAAAAATCACACCCCAATACATATGCAATAATGACAATATCATTACCAAATATTTGAATCCAGATATCCGTGAATGGATAAAGGCTAATGCCTGTCACTGACTTACATTGTATTCTTCACCGTGAACCCATAAGAATTATGCGTTAAGACTCTGTGGTCATTACATGGAATTCTGTGAGATCAGGTTGGTTGGTGCCATCATTATTCACAATTGAAAGACATTCAGAACAGACACCAATTTTCCTAAGAGTGGATGTCCCAGTAAATTCACCCAAGGATCAGACTTTGTAATGCACAGAGTGATAGCAGACCTCACTGCAGGCTCTAAAGATCTCATTTAACATGTTAAATTCTAAAATGTATGACAGTACAGTTAGAAAATATGGGACAAGTATGCCATATTTGGAAGGTTTTCCAGAAGAAAGCTTCATCTATCTAAAAAGAAAGTATGGCAGCACAATTTAGGTTTGCAAAGTTGCATCTGAACAAACCCTCGGTTCTAGAACAATCTCCTTTCAACAAATTAGACCAAAGTAGAGGTATTTGACCAAAATGCACAGCAGCACGTTTAGTGAAATCCTAAAGAGCACATCAGCACAAACACCTCATACCAAAAGTCAATCATGGTGATGTAGAGCTGATATTGGGCTTGTTTTGTAGCCACAGGACCTGGGCACCTCACAGCTCACACCTCACCTCACTTCAACTCACCTAACCAGTATATGCTGTTTTTTCAACATGGTTACCATTTTGAGCTAATTAGCTGATGACGTGTTTAATTAGGTGTTTAATTAAGTAGACATGCAAAATGTGCAGTTTTGGCACAGGACCTCCAGGAACATGGTTGGGAACCAATGTTTGGTTGGCTCTTAACAATGTACATACAACGGTACAACCTAATGACCAGACTGCGTCAATGTAGCATCCCCCCTGATGCTGGGGTATTAAGTATTAAATATAGCTTTCATTCTTTGCAAATGTTTTATGGCCAGCGGTGAGCTAAACCTGAAGTTTACTCAAACTCATGGCTGTGCTTCTGGACACATCTCATCTGCCCAAGTGCATGTATGTCTCAATCTTAAAGGCGATTCAGCCACACCCATCTGGCAAAGCAATACACTTTATCCTCTAATGTGTGCTGACACTGAATACTACACCCTACCGAAATGAGGAGCCGCAAATTGGGTTATTCATCTTCACCTGGCGGTAATCTAGTTGATAAGCACTATGCACGTAGATCTCGGGGGGAAGAGGCAATGTGATTACTGAGAGCAGAGCCCATGATGCCTGAATTGCAGTAAAAGGGCCTCTGGTGCTCCGAGGGATGGGCCTCTAACAAACACATTTGAAGAAGACAAAGAAAACACTCATTCTTGCTTCTCGGCCATGTAGTGCCTTTTAGCGCTAGGAACAGTTTGCATGAGAGGATGGAAAAGGAGAATAAATGAGCTTGTTTTACTGACTAAAAAGAGAAAGGTGATTTGAGAGGTGCTCTCCGGTGTTTGAGAAAGATATAATCTATTTCCGCCTCAGAGAGACTTGGTCTTTTTCTTGGTTTATATCCTCTTGCCGTACCTCAATTGTTTTTCCCAGAGAATAGCGTGCATTCACCTGTGAAATCGGGGCAGCGTGTAGAGCAGTCTGACTGTTGTAAATAAAGAACAAAGGCTAAAGAGATTCAGCTGTCCATCAGCCGGGGCAGGATACAACATTATCTCACGGCAGACTGGCTGGAAGTTAGAGGGATAGTGTTTGGCCACTCGTAGAAAATGCATGTACCTAGCAAGAGATTTGTAGAGATCCAACTTTGCAACGTATAATGCAAAAAGGTTCAAATGCAAAGCACAACAGATTTATGGGAATGCTATTAGAGCATGAGCTTCAGAAATGTTTAGGTTGCATTAACTCATCACTATCTTGAATTATACCAGCAATGTAAACACAGGACTCTTTAGCAGAGTCCACCTTCTGCAGGTTTTGAAAAGAGCAAAGAGGGGCCTTTGTTGCTCGCTCCAGTCGTTGAATTATTTTCATCCCTTCAGGAGTCTGTCTGACCAAGACGTAGCATCATCTCATGACTTATGCATGTCATAGACCCCCTTACTTTCCTCTCCTAATGGCCAGATAGCTTTGGCTGCTGCAAGTTGTTGTTGTATTTGCAGACGTGATGCATAGATCCCCGGTGGCCGTGTAAAAACCAGCCAGGCCAGGTGCAACACTAATATCCCAGCCGTATCCAAACATTTCCTTTCAAAATAACCAGCACACAGGGGCCCATAAATTAGAGCCAAGATGTCGGGCTTCCAATAAGACCCTACCCTGAGCTATAAACTTTGACATTGGTGTGTGAAAAACGGTGGCCCTTTTTCATTGTCAAGTGTTACAAATTGATGAAATGAGTTCATCGATGTTCCCTGGTCATTATCCCTCTAGTGGCACTTTGTTTTACAGACAGCGGGGAAAGGGACGGAGCAGATTAGGGGCCCCCGACACAGTTTATCAAACCAAATCTAATATCATCCATAAGAAGGGAATCTGGAAATCAATACTTCATTACTAAATTGTTACTGGGGATGAAGAGTGATTGCGAGGGTTCAGAGATGTGTCTCGGCGGCCGGGGCACGGGAAGTTCAATGTCACCGGTGAAGTGATAAGTAAAGGCTTTGATGGGAAGAAACATTTCTGTAATGGGGGCACTGGTGAAGGAGGGCTGGGGGGGTGTTGGTGAGAACAGATAATAGAAACTGAGTTTGCCTTTGATTGGGCCTTTGCTTTATAGCTGGAAAGAGACAGGGAGAGAGACGGAGAAAAGGAAAGGGAATCTCTTTCTTGACTTCACCGATATCTCTAAGTCTACTGTGTGCGGGCGACATTATGGTGGACTTATTGGGTCATTGGCAAACAAACTCTCATTATGAAGGCATCGACTTACAATAATAATACAATAATAAACTCTTTACTTAGTACAGGCCTTTTGTTTACTTGCACGAATTGTTCTATTTTGAATGTAGGAGAGTGTGAGCTAGTCTTCCATAATCAGGCTTTTCAATATTGATGAGGAAGTCTACACCAAGAACAATCAAGAACTGCCTTTTTGTGTTAAGGCAGACATATCTTGAATTGTCCAGAGACATTCAGTATGGTGGGAATGTAGTTTCCATTTGTTTACTCAACATTTCTCCATGCCATTCGCATTATATTAACACAATTTGTGCGGGGAATATAACATCAATAAATGCTGCTTTTGTTATTTTTGTTGCCAATTTGAAATATGTCCATAATACTTTTTTGCATGATTTGTACAAAGCTATTGTTCGAAGGTTCTATCACTGATTTTAAATATTCAAATTTAATCACACTTAAATGATATTTTAAGGTGTCCATAAAACAGAGTAAATACCTTGTAGGTTCTTAGTAGTAGCTGTTGTACTTACATTAAACAAAATATAATTACCATGTAACCAAGTTATGGAACAGTTTGTACTTACAGTTTGTAATTATGCAAATTACAGAATATTCAACACAGTCTCACGAGCAATTCGTACATATTCGTACGAGGTGTCAAATTTGTGCCAATTCGTACGACCTAATTCGTACGACCTTACTCGTTTTGTCTAAAACCACGTGATGGGTAGGTTTAGGGGCGGGGTTATGTTTAGGTCATTCGTACAAATTCATATGAATTGGCATCTCGTAAAATACGTACGATTTAGAATAAATCGTATGAAATCGCACGAGTGAGGTTGTACAAATTCGTACGAATTAGCCACCTTGTAAAATATGTACGAATTGCCATGAGATCAGGTTGGAATATTACACAGACATAAGCTACTTAAAATAAAATGCATCAAGATTGTACTTAAGTGTAAGTAGATGTGTAACAAACTCTCTGTTACATGTGTAAAAATCTGCTGGTTACATCTATATATAATTACAAACTGTAATTACAGGCTGTTCCATGATAAGTATATTTTATTTCATTTAAGCACAATGGCTACTACTAAGTACATAATTAGGAAATTACTCTAAATAAAGTGTTACCTAACATTTTTGTATTTGTAAATTTTTTTTTTTTACATTATATTCAGAAGCTAAATGTACACTATATTTGTTGCAAATGTACACTATATTTCTTGAAATACAACATTTTAGCATTATTTGAGCTTAGAAGCTATATGAATGGCACTCTTGTTTAAAATATGTTAAAAGATTTTAGCATATTTGAGTCAAGAAAGCTAAATGAATGGTACTTTTGTTTACTAGATTTTTTTTACTGATCTGAAATGTTAAAAATACAATACTTTAGCATGATGTAAGCCAACAAGCTTAATGAGTGCTACTTTTGTTTACCAGATTTCTTACAGATCTAAAATGTGAAAAATATATTATTTTAGCATGATTTTATCCGAGAAGCTAAATTAAAGCTTCTTGACAAATTTAAATGCAGTGTTTTATAGCATTTTAACAGGCTTTTTTGCTTTATTGTTGGAAAATTGGCAAATTGTATTAATTCTACTGAAAATACAGTATTTTTAAATTATTTGACCTAAGCGGCTATCTAAATACATTTCTTGTCAGGGTTGATTGCAGATTTAAAATATGTTTTAAAAATACGTTGAAATATCATCCCTGTACAGTACAGTATGAGGTTAGCAATGCCAGTATCCCTTGAGAACGTGTAAACTGATATAATGTACATGAAAAGTCACTTTGCATAATAGGGTTTGCAAAAAGCACAAATGTAAACATGTAGCATAAAACATTATTGTAGCATGACTTGAGCTAAGAAACTAAACTAATGCAAATGTTGTGTTGCCAGGTTAAATTGCTGATTTGAGCTGTTTTAAAATGCAGCTAGTTTGTGCACTAGTTTTCATTGTAACAGCCTAAGAATCCAATTTGTAAAAAAATGCACAACCAGAATTGCATAAAAACGAACTAATCAGACTAGAGCTGGCAATTTTAGCTAACTCTTGTCCTTGTTTTGTTTGCCTGGACAACCAGATGCTTTCTGCACACTTATACGACATAGAAAACTGCTTAAAGACACTAAGCCGTCCTCTGGTGCCTAAATAAATAAATTAAAGAGAAGGAATAAAAGATTTTAGAGCAAATTATTTTGATGAGGTGCTTTTCGCTGCATCGCTAACTCCACAGTACGTCTCTAATTGGAAGACCATTGTCTGAGCTGTCACGACTGAAGCCTCGCGCATTCGCTCACGTTAAGACCGCGCACGTTTGCAGAGCCCCTTTCCGCGCAGGTGACAAAGATAAACATTTTTTACGGCCGAGTTTGACATCGGCGGAGGGAGAAGACTTAGTCCAGTATCAGAGGCCCACGGCTAATGATTTTTGAGCAGCCCCCGACTGAGCCTTAAATGTCTTCAATATCCATAAACAACTCTATACTGTCCAATTAGGCAGACAGAGATGTACTGAGCTGTCAGACAGATTTGCATGGCTAAGCACCTGAGATCCCGCAGATGATGGGGGGGAGGGTTCGTCAGGCCGGGAGAGAAAGACGAGCACAACGGATGACTTTCATTACTGCGTTTTGCCTTTTTCCCAACACCCAATTACTGCCAGGATTAATTGATTACGTTACCTTTCTTTCAAAGCCCAATGCAGAGGTTGCTTGCTCTTTCTTCCCCCGCTTTATGCACTTATTTCCTGAGTACTTTTTTGCGTTTGTGCACATATAAAGCCCTGTGGGTATTTAATACGTTTTGCAATTTACAGGTTAAGGAAAAAAAACATCCAGTTCTGTTGCTTTTGAAAAAGACGGCCATTTGCAGAGGTGCGTAATTAGGATTTATACTCTGGCGCAGCATTACCATTGCCCCTGCTCTCCCCTCTCTCTTCGCAACAGGCCTGTCAGCGGTCAGGGAGCTTGGGAGAACGTGACACTTCCTTGAGTACAGCTGATGGGAGTGAATCATGCTTTTTAGATTCATTATGGCACTTTATTTTTCCACTGGGCCTTTTCTCTCCTGTCCATCCAGTCTTGGGAGTGAGACGTGTGAGGGTGTATTAACGGACAGACAGCGTACATATTTCACGATATGTGCACGGTTCTGCTCCACGGGTCGGCTGAGATGCTCGGCTCTCTGTCGGTGTCTGTTTTGTCGTACATGCTGGCCAGACAAAGAACTCAAAATGGCAAGTGTGTCTTGGTACGGGGGAACATCGTCAAAGTCACATCAGGCTGTCCATAATTTCTGGGTTAAAGTTGGTTACGTGCAGAGCAAGAAAGAGAGAGAGAGATCTAGAAGCAGCATTATGTCAGTTATACCAAGCTGGTATAGAATTATATATCAGCTTTATGTAGAGATATAAAGTGGCCCATTATGAATATATCAGTTAATGGTAATTGAGTTAGGAAAAAAGCAGATTTCTGATTAGTTATTAAAGTTCATATACTGAATGAAAACATTACATTTGGTAGTAATGATTTAAAAAAAAAATGTAAATGCCATTTATGAAAATTGTGAATTTGTAACTTCAAGCCTACAGTAAGCAGATGATCGAGATACACTAATAATTTAATATACTATTTTATCATTATTTATTAATTTATTCAGTTTAATTTATATAAATGCATATAGTATTTATAGTATATACTGTATTTTTATATTACATATTTTCATAAATTTTTTGTAAGCTTAATATTTAGTCAAAATCATGTCCTTTCCCAGTTTAGTTATCATCTTCAAAAAAGGCAGACATTAAATAATACGTTTATATAAATAAATTATATTTGTATATTAAAATATGAATACAAATATTTATTTATAATAATATTTATAATATTATACTTATTTACATATTACGTCTCTTTTCCTGTCTTCCTGTCTTTGCTATATCTACTAGAAAACACGCACACACACACACACACACACACACACACACATATATATATATATATTGTCAGGCTCAGGTAAGGAGGAGAGAACAACCAGGTAAAGTGAAAGACAATATTTATTGAAATAATAGAAAGTCTCTGAATGGATGGTGAAATCAGAGTCTTGCTGTGATAGTGATCGTGCACAGATTCTTGGGTAGTGGATATCTCTCAGGTGAGTAGGGAATCCTTTGATAACCGTGTTATGGAAGATATCCGTGAGAGTAACGATCACTTTGTTTCTTTTACAGGTTGGATCGCGGAGCGTTGGGGTTTTGCAGTGGTGGTCTGTGAAGACAGGTGAGAAGGAGACGGTAAGTTCACACAGACAGGTAGTTTCAGACTCACGTGAGGTTTCTTTGAATGTGTAGTAGTTCAATCGTTCTTGAGTGATGTAAGTGATGGTGTTCTCAGAAGTTCGTGGATCATAGTGCTCAATAGTCCTTGGCAATTCCTTCCGTGAAGGCACTTTCCAGCACAGCGTGATGAAATAGAAACAGATACTCATAAACAGGTAAGTATTTTCGTATATAGCAACGTGAAGCATCAGATGAAGATAAGTTGAAGAGATAATACCTTAATCACTGCCGAAGGTGAACTGGTGAGGTGCGTATAAATACACTTCCTGATGAGTGAGAGCCAGGTGATGACAATCAAAAGTCAGGTGACTGCGATCGTTGAAAGGTGACTGTGCTGGGATCAGTAGGACTAACACAGCCCGACGGCGTGACAGTATGTAATTCGATTCATTTAGTAGCATTTTAAAATCTGTTAAAACCATTGTCAAACGGAATGGCTTGCAACATGACTGATTTAAACGAACTGTAGTCACCCATGTGTACTGTGGGAAGTGTATTTTTTCTGGAACAGGCACTTACAAATGGGAAGCATATTTTATGTTCTGGCATCCTCTGCATACACTCATGGTCAAAATGAAGAGAAATGTTGAATTCTTTAAGTTCTGACATGAGAAGAGGTTTGTGTCCCTGGCCAGTGAGCCATTGCAGTACACAGGGGACAGTTAAGGGCAGGATGTCTCCGTCAGGGTTATCCTCTACAAGCAAAAGAACTTATCTCTAGGTTGATATTGTCTGAATTTGATCAATTACATTTTGACATTAATTTGTGTAATCGGCAGTTTTCTTAACAGTATTTATTCAGTACTAAATCAGCTCTGTCAGTTCATGCAGCAGCTTTCAATTTCGTGGAGAAAGTCTTGCAGAAAGTTGATTATAGGTGTTTCATAAGTCTCTCATACTGATCCCTTCTCTGACATTTTCGGCAGAATATGCTGCATGATAAAGTCTGCATCAGCCTGTGGAAACAAAAACATCAATTTTCAGGTACATTTACACATATGCATTTGGCTTTTATCCAAAGTGACTTTATTACTATGATAACATTTATTTTAAGTATGTGCAATCCTTGAGATTGAACCATTATGGAGTCACTAAAAGCAATCCGTTATCTACTAATATTTTTTGTAAGGAAAAAAATGTTATTTTTTCCTATAAAAATTTTCCTATATATAATATTCCTAAAATAAACCACTTCTAAAATGAAATACATATATATTTTTTTTAATCCAGTACCTTATCATCATCATCCACACCAGGGAAAAAGAGCTGCTGGCAAAGAATGGTTTTTCAGGATGTCCACAAAATTGTAGACTTCAAGACTTTTTCGGATTTGCTTCAACAAAAGACCAAACGTAGAGTTGCATGCAGCACAATAGATCTGAAAAAAAAAGCACCAGGAAATTCTTGCATAATATAAACAGTGTTGTGGCTAATCAGTATATCTGATATCAAGGTTTTAAATGTAAAGATGTTATAAGACTTTTTCTAACCTTATTATGGCCTCTTTGTTATCAGGTTTATTGGCCCCAGTAAAACCACAGTTAATTATTTGATGATTCCATGCAGAGAGATCGGTTTCTTCTTCCTCTTCTTCTTCTTCCTATGTAAACACATAACCGTGTAAACTGTGCAAATGGTGTGCTTGCGTAGAAATACAGATTTTACGAAATCAGATATTACTTGGAAAAAGATTACTACCTGTTTAATCAAATAATAAAGTTCAGCATCATCTATAGTGAGAGTTGATTCATCCAAGTCTCCAGATGAGAGATAATCAAAGCACCACGGCCTCAAGAAACGGGGGGCAGGCCCACCCTGATCGAGACTAACAGAAAACACCTCTCCAGCAGTCCTGAAGGAAATAATACAAAGTAATATTTAGTTGTATGCAAAAAAATAACAACTGACATGTTACTATTATGTAAAATATTGCTTACCTAAAAAAATTCCTTCTCCAGATTACTTAGGGAGTAGATTTGGCTCTTCCGTCTCAAAGAGGTGTTTCTCAATCTCACCAATCAATGTTAAAAAAGAATGTTATTTACTACATTGTACAATTAAGAGCACATTAAAACATGCCAAATCTCATAATGACACATATAGTAAGTGTTAATTGTTTTTCTAAGCTTTCAAATGTTACGATGAATATAAAAACCTAATAAAGATTGACTTCTTACAACATGTTGCAACACTTCTAATACTTATAACATGTTTTAATATATAACCTTATTAAATGTCTGTAATTGAAATAACTTTTCAAATCTCCACAAACACTTGCATGCATGTCAACTCTGTCTGTGAAAATGTGTCTAAACAAATGGGACACTGTCCCTCTGTAACATCCACACCCTCACTGCCACCCAGCGATCTCAATCCCTGGAATTTCTAATCACAGTCACCTGATCTGCTCACCTGTCACGCATTCCCAGCAATCACCACCACCATTCATAAGCACACACCACAGTTCAATCATCGTCCAAGATTGTACTGCGAAAGTGGACACTATTCTGAAGATCTACTTACCTGTTCCTTACCTGTTTGCTTACAGACCTCACCGTGAGTTTCCCTTTGTCTCCTCAGCTCCAGTGTGTCCCCATCGTTCCATATCGTCTCCAAAGATCCATCGTGTGTCCCCTTCGTCTCCTGTGGTGTGTGGCTGTGTGTGTCTGTCCGTTCCCCTGTTGGATGATTCAAAGACTCTTTAGTTCAGTTTATTATTTCCAGTATTGGAAGTATTATGTTTGCTCACCTTGTTTATCCTTATCCTGTGGAAATAAATGCCTTTTGTTCACTTTTAACCACCCGAGTCTGTCCAGTTCGTTACACCCTCGTCCTATAATGGCAAAAGGACAACTGATTAAGTATTATACAATAACATGCCAATTAAACATTGCTTATTTCCAAATCCAATCAGGTAATTTGTTTAATTGGTCACTTTAAATACTTTAGTCACAAAGCATTTTGCAAGATCTAAACAAGAACTCCCTCTTTCAGTTTTTTTTTTTAACTTTACAAAAAAAAATCCATTCTGATTCACTTCTAAACGTTTAGTTAATTACATTGACTTCAAACATTTGTGTAGTGTTTTAAAACTATAAAAACAGCATTCTTCCCAACATGGCATCTAATTACTAACTGCACCGGTCCTTATGCACTTATATTAAAATTAAAAGCAAATGTATTCTCAAATATTTTTAATATTTATTTATTTATATTATTTTTAATATTAAACGCAGCATTTTCATTGAGCTCACCTGAAAACTTGTGGTGGTGTAGGAGAACAAGTTTGTATTGAAGTGGCTGTAGGGGTAACTGCTCTGGCAATCTTACCAACTACTTTTGAATCATCAGCATCATCTTTAATAGTCTGAAATGACAAAATGAGATAAATATTATGCCTAAAAGAAAACCTAACTGAAAAATGCTGAAAAAATTCTACTAAAAATAAACAACATACCTCATCATTAGCTTATTGTGTGCAGCCACCACAAGACTTAACATGCAGGTATAAAACTGGTAGTGGCATTGTTGTTTTACAAGAACGACACTCAACCTTTGGCATCTTCTGAAGAGAATACTGCTTAATATACTGCTCTTCTGCTTAATACTGTAGCAAAAGACAATGTCAA
This sequence comes from Enteromius viviparus, assembly GCA_032353835.1. Taxonomy (NCBI): domain Eukaryota; kingdom Metazoa; phylum Chordata; class Actinopteri; order Cypriniformes; family Cyprinidae; genus Enteromius; species Enteromius viviparus. Next base: position 677,595 of record JAUCNO010001323.1, read on the forward strand.
AAAACAGTACTTCCCATATTCTTTTAACACTTCCCTGTATTACTAAGAAAGGCTGTAGCCTGGGCTTTAAGGTTAGAATGCCGGGGGAAATGTTCAATTAATAACTATCTACGGAAATTACTTACACTACAGTATACTCTACTTAGATATTCATGTTTGTGTCTGTTCTGGTTGACATTACAGCATACCTGCTGCCTTGTAAAGCAAGCACCCTCCAGTAAGTGACCTCATCTTTGGAAATTCAGCTTCAAGGAGCTTGCACAACTGAAATAAACATGAAACAGAACAAGGGTTCTCAAACAACCATACAAAGTAAAGACTAAGGCCCAATCCCAATTCTATTTTCTACCCCTTTGCCTACCCCTCGCCCCTTCCCCTTGTCCCTTAAAATAAAGTG
>JAUCNO010001323.1:678091-688731 GCA_032353835.1 Enteromius viviparus
TGTGTTTTATATTGTTCAGAAGTGGGTAGGTTTAGGGTAAAGGTGGGGCTAGGTGCTACAATGAAAGTATACATTTTTTATCAAATGAATTAAGTTATCCGTGGGGGATCATGGCTGATGCTAAACCGTGACAAAAAAACGTAACAGTCATACAATTCAAGGGGCCGTTATTGTAACCCCTCTACGTTTTGCACTTTGGACCAACGTAGTCAGGGTACGTTTTTATGATCTCTGCGGCCTCCTGTGGGGTGTCATGAGTGTTGAGGAGCGACTGACGTTACTAACTTAAAGGTAGTTTATGTAAATAATATGCTGTTAAACGGAAGTACAAAATAATGAGTCAAACACAATCTAGTCAGAAGGTCCTGCCTACAAACTCACATGATTGGTTGAGCCTTCGTTGCAGTGTTAGGCCGGTCGAGGTGCTCAAACAAAGGGAATATTGCGTTTTGTTGACTAATAATTGTGTAGATTATCCATATTGATATGCACAGGAGAACTTCCTTTGACCTTGTTCTAATGTTAAAGTATTTAGATTATATCAATGAGCGACCATATGTCTAAGGTTAATTTGCATTAAACACATCCAAACCTTCTTTATATAAGGGCTTTCCATGCAACCTCCATCACAGCAAACGTATCATGTTCTCCGGTAAGGCTCTTGGTTTTAGACACCTGGTATTAAAGAGATAGTTCAACCAAAATGTAAAATGACCCCATGATTCCCCTCAAGCCATCCTAGTTGTATATCACTTTCTTCTTTCAGATGAATACAATCAGAGATTTAAAAATGTCCCTGTTCTTCCAAGCTTTATAATGGTAAGGAATGGCTAATAATAAACACCCATTATAAAAAAGTGCCCCACAAAGCTCCCGTTGGTTAATTAAAAGTTTTCTAAAGTGAATCCATGTGTATTTGTAAGAAAGATATCCATATTTGAATCTTTATAAACTCCAGTGTTTAGCTTCCATTAACTATTGTATGCATGTACTGTATACGAGAAACGTTTTACGTTGTACAAAGTTGTTACTGAGTCAATACCCTTTAATGAGTACTTTGCACCTTATCTACCCCTTAAAGGTTTATTTTAGTACCCTACAGTTGAAATATATGAACCTCTTTGGGGTAGAAGGCTGTTTCTGTACTGTACTAGGATGTTTGCCTGAACATAGTGAAATCCAAACATAAAAGCACATTCAGTGATCCATCAACTCAAACAAGAGTTTCCTTTCGTTTCTGAAGCGTCTGGTTTACTGGGTTATCCATAAATAGGCTTTACCGCATTATTATTATTTTTATAACTGTTGTTGAACTTCCATAAAGAGATAACTATACCATCATATGTACCATTACTGCAATAGAAAATGACTCATATGTGATTCCATCCACCCTTACTGTCCCATGTGACTATTGGTTATCGTTCAGAGGTCCGCCCACTTCTGCTCTATTTGCACAGATGTAACATATCAATTATGCCCACCTTTGATCTCGAAGTGTAGTTATTTTTCAACGTTTCTTCCCTTTGCGGAAGAAATGGCTATATTTTTAGGCTTCTTAAAGTGTGCTTGATAGAATCCCCCCTCCTCTCAAGATGAAGTAGCCGTCTGTTTCAGAACCATGTAAATGAGGCCTTGCCAATCCACAGCTCTGTGATCCAACTCAGAAGTGAAGAGCTCAGTGGAGACTTTGAAATGTTGATTTAGGCCTGGTTTGAGGATGGTGAGTCCCCCCGCCGCACCTTTAAAAATACAGTTGATCTAAGTTTCATGTGCGCTTCAAAGTTGTGAAGGTTGCCTTTCTCTTCCCAATTGTCTAAGATGTCAAAGCTAAATGTGAAGATCCTCTCCGCCACGCATGCATCAAGAGCGCGGCGTGATTGTTTGAAGTCCGCAAAATCACAGACGATAAGACTGAAGCCAAGGCAGTCTCTGTCTTCTGGAGACTTTACTTGCTTTTGTACTTTGTGTTCCTCCTTACAGTACTTTTGGTACTTACGCCATGTGTTTTCCATTCTAAAAAGTTTTAAATGAGGAGGGTTGCATTCACATGCACCACTTTATTGCATTTGTTAAAGGGCTATTTCACTCAAAAATGAAAATTCTTTGTGTCATTCTAAAACAGCAGGTTATTATCCTTGTGGGTGGAACACAAACGGAGAATTTTTGAAGAATATTCACATAGTCACATGCTCCTTTCGTTTTTATATTCCAAAGTATTCTGAAGTCATATAATGTTTTTGTTTGAGGAACAGGTTAAAATCGAGGTAAATTGCTCTCAGACCTTATTCTCTGTTTGGTATATTTAAACTGACCAAATGTTAATTGACGACAATGACATTGTCAGTTGGGAGAGCAAATAAATTGCTTAAGATAACTTGAAATATAGTAGAAGGTTTGTTTAGGCCACTTTTATAGTGTTTCTAAGTTTGGGTGGAGGGTGAATAAATATTGACAATTTTGAAAACTGTTCTTTTATGGTTGTAAGAACTTATGACAGTGCACTTCTAATTCGAGTTTCATGAAGGTAATAGGAAATCCAATCCAGATGCATGGCAGTAGAATTGGATTCCTGAAACCAGGAAGTGTGGAACACAGAAGCATCAACATTCCATTCCAAAACATTAAAACACAATATGCAATTAATTTTGTGGTATATGTTAAGTTTGAGTTGATAAGTGGATGCTGCTCCTTCTAGTGTATCTGGTTTTCAAAATCAATTATTTATGGTAAAGGGAGTCTTTTTATTCAAAGGCAAAACATTATAGTAATGTAATCATAAGTGATTCCATCTGGTTTTGTTTGTCAGCAAGAGTTACGCTTAAAACGGCAACGTAAACAAGCTCTCACATCTCAAAAACTACCACTGGCAAAGTCTATTTCTCCCCTCAAACTGATGGTTTACCATCTAATTCTCTCGGGCGTATCTGAGTGCCTGAAACATTCCCATCTCCAGAAACGCATACGAGTTTGTCTGGCAGTGCCAAGGGTAAAACAAAGACTTGCTCTGAAAGCTTGTAAAAGATCCTGTCATGCACTGAAAGAGGCCACAATAAAATATCCAAACATTTGGATATTTCATTATTTTGAAAATTAGTGCTGCAGATTTACAGTACGCCCCTGGACTGTGTTTCAGTTTTTTTCCCCCTACCATTTTAATTGTGCTGGAGCATTTAAAAATGCTTGTGAATAGAAAAGAGATTAGGCTTTAAGTGAAAACTCTCACATTTTGCGAGTTACATTACCTGATTTTTTGTTGTTGTGTTCTCTTTTCTGTTGCTCCTAACATCTTTTGGGAGAGCCATTTTGAGCTTTAACAATATTTTACCAGGTGCAATTAATTTAAAGTAAGCCTTAACATTGCTTGGTTGTGCAAGGTGTATGCATGCTTTCAGTCCTCCACCCTTTTATATGAGAGCTGACGGCCAGTTTGCTGGCTGCTAGTTAACAGCAGACCTTCCTCACACACACCCCGAGGTGAAGATTCAACGCGCTGACCACCCACTTCGCCAGACGTCTCCCCAGGCATCAACACCACATGGCCATCGTCCAGCCGTCATCTCCCCAGCGACGGGCCGCCGCTGCTAATGATGCCCTGTGTTTGGCAGTTCAGAGGCCTGTTTGATCAGGTATCAACCCTGCACGTCAATGATCTCCACAGATATCGCCGCAGAGAGCAGAATGGAGGCTGAGGTTCAGAAGAATCTGTCATCAGATCAATCAGCCCTCCTCACCCTGTCAGGCAGTCAGTCTCTGGGACCGAGGGCCATCAAGGACCAATGCCTTGCCTTTGGTTGCACTTTCTCCTCAAGCAATGGAAGGTTTTATCTTTAATGAGGAATGGGTTTGGTTTGTGCAATAAAATTGCAGAGGTGGTGTTGATGTATAGTAGGTTGAGTTCGTGTTATCCATCTTGTTGTAGACAAACAGATGCATTCAAGATGGCAAAAAAGTATGTGGACACCTGAACACCACACCTGCATGTACATCTTGAGTAATTACTTTTTTTAAGCCATGGGCACTGCTAGAAAATCTGTTAACTTTTGCTGTTATCTCTTTCACTTTTTTGACAAGGTAGATCAGTAGATGTAGGAATGTTGGATTTGAATGGGAGTTGCAGTGATTTGCTCCCATTGAGCATCAGGAAGGTCAGATATATCATACAGTTCTCAATCCAATTCATACCAGAGGTGTTCACTGGGGTTCTGTGCAGGTCAGTCATGTTCTTTCACACCATAAGGCTTAAGGAGTACACTTGACTGTAGATTTGATTTTCTGCACTCGTTAGTAATGATTAAACTTGTTCCTTAGAAAAAGAGCATCTACAAACCTTTGGCCATGTCATGTACATCTACCAAACTAGAGTTTAATAAATTCTAGGCCCCTGTTTAGTAAACTTGCTGAAAGTCTGTACCTTCTACACATCCTTTGCATGTTTTTGAATAATTTGAGCATGCTTTAACATACTTTGTATGAGCCTGCATTTGCAGATCACATTAAGGCTGGAATACCTTGCATGACTTTTCAAAATCGTAGCAGATTTTAAATAACTAGGTATGCTCAGACTGGTTGGATTCATAGTCTGAAGCTAAAAACAACTGGAACCTGTGTCCATCACACACTATACGATTATGTGTGAAATGTCAGCTCAGATCTGTAGACACGCTCTGACTTTCGTCAACTAGGTAAGACTGATCTGTATTGTAATCTGTGCAAAAGTCATGTAGTGTAATCCAGCATCTAGACTTGATTGATATGAACTCATGACCTTTATACGTTCCTTAAACGCCACCCATCTGAATTCCCTCGGACTAGCACTCGGGTTCCAGAGGATGAAGGTTGCGTAGAGGTTCTGGATGACAGGTCTGTCTGCTATTTTTACACCCGGTCCGATAACGTTGGAGAAATTGACAGACTACCAAATGATGTGTTGCAGAGTGGCATGGTTGCCGACAAGAAGACCTCTTCACGCAGGAGGGCACAGGCTGCTGACATCAGGGATAATAGCGGCGCACAGAGCCCATTGTGTGTGTCCCCCACACATGGCATTTGGAACTGAGCGGCTTCTATCCCCACGGACAAACGATCCGTGCTTGGCCAGGGAATGTCAGGCTCCGCGCCTTTCAATCAGCTCACTTGAAGGTTCTTGGCAGGGGCTGCTCTCTTAACCCTCGAATTCATTAATAATTAGCTTAATTGTGTGAGGCAGGGGTTGGCCATACCCAAGACGCCGTGTGAATTCTTGATTGCTGTTCTTGTTTTTCCGAAGACCCTTTGATCGTTGCATGCATTTGTTTTTACCTGCGAAACAATGCATGCACCTTACTGTAATAGTCCATTCACCAAATTAATTTGCATAAACTTTTGTCACCATTTAAAGGAAAGGACATGACATGTGGTCAGGTATGGTTTCCCATACTAGGAATGTGTGCTCTGCGCTTAACCCATCCAAGTGCACACACACAGCAGTGAGAAGTGATCAATCATGCACACACACACCATGAACACACCTGGAGCAGTGGGCAGCCATTGCTGCGGGGCCCGGGGAGCAGTTGGGGGATCGGTGTCTTGCTCAAGGGTCTCACCTCAGTCGTTATCAGCAGGCATTGATTAATCCTGGTGTATCAACACAGTCTCACTCCAGCTCAAAACACTTTCCGTCGCTTTTTGAGGCTCTAGGTACTGCTTTTCAGTCACTTTTCACCGTGAAGGCTGCTCTATTGCTTTAAATAGTCAATATGCCGGCGCAATATTTAGATTTTTTTAATTTATTGTCATAATTAAATATATATATTGGGTAAAAACATTGGCATAATTGCATATATGTAGATGTGTGATTTTTCAATGTAAACAGTCAAAACTGTTTTATTTAAAATGATATTATTTACACATTTATGAGCAAGTAACCCAACCCCTGCCCCTAAACCTACCATCTCTCAATAAAACTCAACATATAGCAGGCAGACACAACCACTGTCATCATTTATTTGAAAGATATTAATATTCCAAGTCTTTTTAGGCAAAACGATTGATTTCTGAGAGGAATAGACGCAGTCGCTGTCTTCCATGTACTTCCTGATTTCAAAAAATGCACTTAAAAAATCTCCTCATGTCAAAAAGTGACTGAAAAGGGATACCTTGAGCCACAAAAATTGCCACAAAGTGTTTTGACCAAGCATCAAAATGTGACGAGTTGGAGTAAGACTGTGTTGGGTGTATAGTAAGTTTGGACTGCTTCACTCTCATTGGACTGCTCAGGAAAAAAGGCAAGCTGGCATCCTCCATCTATGCCACTTGCTTGTTTTCATTTTGCCCGGGGGCTGCTGCCAGCATCAGGGGCCTCTCTTTGCAATGTGACAGCTCCATCTCAAGGGTTCTGGCTCCCCATGCAAAAACAGTGCATCAAAACAAATAAGGCCTCCGTCGCTTATGAGAAAGCCTCGATCAGTACCGCCCTTCACCGGCGCAGTGACGCCAGAGCGCAAGAGGCAATCTTCCACAGTCTTACACGGCTCTCTGCCAGTCTGTCCTGCAATTCAGCATCATCTCTACGGGAAGCCCCTGCTTCTGTCATCCTATGGAACCACTGAGGAGGTAATTACAGATTTTGCAGCGTACAGAATTTCCGGAGACGGACACCTGCCTTAAAAAATTATGCTCTTCTGCGGCCGACATTCCCACCCCTGCTCCTCCCTCCACTCTCTCTATTCCAATCTGCGGAAATCCTGCTTCTGCTGATCCCCTACCCAGATGCTGTCGGCAACAGGAGCCTCTTGTACATTAAATAAAAAACTGTCACCCTGGGCAACGTGTGGCACTGAAGCATTTATTCTGTCTCACATATCCTGGCACTTAGAATTATTTCCTTCATGCCTGATAACCAAATTACAATATGGCAGGTCTCCCCGGAGCCACGGGGATCGTTAGTGCCAGCTCACAACATACTTTCAACTGATGTGGCATTTCATGTACAGCTGCCAATCAAAGTCTACGGAAGGGAAAGATGCAAATGAGGGCGGGCCCGGCAGTGTTGCAATTACGGTTTTGTGTGTGTGTGTGTGTGTGTGCATACGAACGAATGTATAATCCCTCGTCTCTCCCGAAGATAGACAGCTGCAGTCTGAACGCAGTTCCCCAGCATCTCACTGCGCTAACTCTACTCTAAATGTGGGGTAAGCAAAATGGCAGGTGAAGGGAATTACTGTAGCACTGCTGGATTATGAGCTGTCGTATGCTTCTCTTAGGTCTCTGAGTGAGCCGAAAGCTCCATCCTGAGGTGGAATCGCACCGTTCGCTGTGCGAATGGCAAACACAGAGCAGTTTAGTGAACTCGCGGTTCTTCAAAATAAAGGGGTGACACAGAAAGACCCAAGCTGTTTTGAGATACAGAATGGTGACGTTGCGTTTGGCATAGTGTTTTTCTCTCTTAAACAGCTTGGTGATGGGGAAGAGGGCATTGAGTTCAACTATTAAAGTCATACGATTTGTTCTTAAATCATGACAAAATATATTCAAGCTATATACTGTATAGTGACTCCAATAAATGTGATGCGATATAGAAAAACCCAACAGATGGTGAAATTGTATATTTTTTAGGTTTTGATATAATATAAAAGCTGGGTTCAAGCCCTTTCCAAACTTATTTTGGCTATAGCTTGACCGCAACAAAAGTTATGGCTATCTAAATTTGGCTGATAGCTGATTTTCAGGAATATTTCTGTACAAATGATCAAACAACGTCAGATTTCAGAGGTTCAGAGGAAATTTAGGAAAATTATAAAAAAAATGAAACAATATACTGTTTAAATACTTTCTGGTTGTGAAAAGTATGAATACATTTATATAAAAACATATTGTTACTGTACACAAGTAAACTTTAATGTGTCATATTTACCCATAAAAAGTAAAAGTGCAATATTATGCAGGACACTGGTGCAGTATTTCTTAGGTAAAAAAAATGTCAGTAACTCAGTGTTTTTCTATGAAACATTTTACTTCACATTCAAATGTTTTTACTGCACGACATTTCATAAATAAAAGTTGTTGTTTGTTTTACCATTAATACAAAAGGAATACATTCTTATATTTGAGTAAATCTTTGAATGATTTTAACTTGAGTAATAGAAAGTAATAGGTTTCTAATGTAATTAAGTAAAATTTCATTAGAAACATAATTCAGTAAAAAGTACAAAATCATGCTTTGGAATGTAGTGAAGTAAAGTTTTCTTTACACTTTGATACCTGAAAAGCATAGTAAAAATACTTCTATACTGTCTGTCTTTTAATACATATTAGCATGATATCTTGTGAAAGGGTAGCACCCCAGTGATAGCTTTTAGTATCTTTAAACATCCACCAAAAATCGCATTGGGACAGGTTTGTTAAAAGAGATGGCAAAAATGGCTCAGATAAGTGAAGTTCTAAAACAGCTCCAACACAGATGCCACTTGATTTGATATTTGGTATCTCATACAAAGACATTCAGACAATTTAAGTGTTACAAAAGTGTCCAAATGCTTTTTAAGGCTGCTGGCATTGTGATGTTTAACCAGCATGGTTAGTACCATACAAGGCTTTTATTATCGAGCCAAATTGCAGGGTAAAGACATTGTTTTCACAGCAGTGGTCATGGACAGATCCACACTGAATCTCCTTGAACAGAAAGTTCTGCAGAAATCAGCCCCCTTGTTATTCACATCTCTTGTGTTTTTATGAATTATTTGGCTTATTTGACTGTTTTTAGCTTTTAATAAGATTGTCACACTCACAATGCTTTTTTCTGGTGATTTATTGGCATACAAATAATTGTGATGAATGATTTAATTGTCTTGTTTGTTCATTTGTCTTAGAGTGTAAATTCAACACCTTAAGAAGATGATTTATGGTTTTGGAAATTGTAAAATGCCTATCTATTAATTATATTTCCGTTTTAATTTCCAGTTAATTAACTAGTTTAAAAAGTGCATAATGAAAATTTCTTTTAAAAATGTTTTCAAATAAAAAATAATAATTTATAACTTTAGATATGATAATGTCAGTTTGCATTATTGTTGTATTCTTTTGTGTAATCTACCATAAAATGTATTCTTCTAGCATATTATATATATATAAAAAAAAATGTTCTTCTGTTTTCCTCAATTTAATGCAGCATTTGAAACCATCAAGCCTACATTTCACAAGAACATTCTATTTTTTATGAAGGATTCATTTTTGCAATGACTGTGCGAGCCACACGCAAGTCTTTTGGGTTTACCCAGGTAAGTTATAGGTAATATACATTTATACATGCCATAAATTTATGAAATATGCATACAGATATTTATGGCCACAGTGGGTCATCTCATGCAAATGGCATACTAAAAGACCTTACAGCATCTTTGGCCAGCAGTCTGCATAAAAAGGTAATGCAACTTCACTGGTTTACTGACACTCAGCAAGTGAGATTAAATGGTTGGGAAAATTTGCCATTACGGCTCTAGATGACGATGAGCAAATCTGTGCACCAGGGGTTAATAGCACAGTAAATCATCAGAAACATTTTTTCAGGTTGCTTGAGTTTATTCCTTTTTAATTTAGTTTTTTTTCCCTCCTTTTGTTTCTTGATTTTGTCTTCATTCTCAGTTGCCTTTTTTTCATGATTAAGACCCCCCCCCCCCCCAACACACACACACACACACACACACACACTTTTGTCTCAAAGTGATGCTTTTGTTGCATTCCAAGAGGTTGATAAATCAATCCATCAAAAAATTCTTTGCGGTGAAACTCAATCAAGAAAGGTCATGTCGCCGGGAAAAGAACAGATTAAATTAGCATTGAATTAGACATGGAAAGTGAGCTCTGTCAAAACCATCACCGAGCTCAGCACAATTAGAATATGTTAATTATGCATTTCATTAAGGGCCCAGGCGCTCTTTGAATGTGAGATGAAATGTCACTGGTGTAGGCAGCCGAAAAATGGAAGATTGCCAGGCACAACTTTCTTTGTGCAATGTGTGACACCTTCATTAACATCAGGGATTGCTGCTCTGATTAGACTTTTTGTATTAGTGGAAGCCTTAGGCCTTCAAATGCTTCGGGTTTTTTTCCACCCTGACTGCAAAGAGGACATTGTCTATGGACACTTGACTGAATTTACAAATCATAACACTGCGTACAACAATATGACTTGTAATTCCTGCACATTAATGCTACAGTTCTATTATTTGGAATAGCTTAACATTTTTTGGTGACAGATGCTGTAATTTAGAGACATGATTTCAAGTACTGTGCATGAAATTTTAGCTATTTTGATGGACCAACCAGCTATTATGTGTTTCTGCTTGACTGCTGTATCCAACTGAGCTTCACTATTTTCACTTCCTTTGGTAGTCTGATACATGTGTTTTTGTATAAGTGTTAATGCATCACTAGTGGTCTCAGATGCGTATATCAGCAGCCAGCTCTCTTTGAAAGTTAATAACTTTTAGCTGCTTAGAAGCTGCAATTAACATTTTATCAATGTGAACATTAGGTGTCAATATCTTACAGCATTTATTGTATTTAAATATTATAACAGTAATGTATATGTCACAACCAGCTGGAAGTGCTGACTGAACTTTGGGGCTGCACTTCCAGCCTCCCGGATTGTATGTTGTATTTTT
>JAUCNO010001323.1:688831-754820 GCA_032353835.1 Enteromius viviparus
CCTATATATATATATATATATATATATAAATATAAAAATAGTATAAATATATATGTGTATTCACGTAAATATTTTCAAAATATGAACTGGATGTGTGTATACATAACAAACATAGTATACAAAAGTTTTAATGCAATTAATCGCGATTAACCATTGGACAGCACTGTCACTGTCTTTATTTTGTAAAACACAAAAGAATAAATTTTGAAAAATGTCTGAAATGTTTTTTTGTGTTTTTGGAACCCACTGACATCCATTGTTTTGACAACAGTTGAAAACAGTTAACTTTTTTGCGTTCCACAGAATAAAGAAAGTCATGCAGATGAGTGAATGATGACAGAGTAATAATTTTCAAGATATCTACTTTGAAGGGTTTCTCAACATTGTTTTAGTTGGTAATTGATTTTTCAGCAAAAAAAAATTTCACCAGGCAAATTTTTATGTCTGGTCCATTAGAAACACAAAAGCATACCTTTCCTCAACAAGCCATTTTTTTTGAGGTATTAACAACATCAAGGTCATGGTTTTGATTCCTGTGGAATGCATAAATTGGGGGGGGGAAATGCATAGCTTAGATGCAGCATAACATACTTTGGATAAAAGTATCTGACAAAAGCATAAATGCAAATGCTGAATAATGAAGTAAAGTGAAGTAAACTATGCAAATATGAGCAATGTTGATGCTAACTTTTGCAAACACATCTAATGCGCATTACACAGTGTTAAATTATACTGGACTGAAATGATACTGCTGATCTTACATGTTTAAATTGGCTTCTGCATTGTGACATATTGTTTCCATGATGTTCATGAGGCTCTTTTACAATAAATGCTGGCAATGAACGACCTCTCGACATGTTTCAACTTCCTTTACCTCTTCTGAAACAACATTCACAGTGATTCCCATTAAACTCCAAGACAATTCACTCAAGTACACCATAAAAAATGAACATGTGCGTTTCACATCTTAAAGGGACAGTTCACTCAAAAATGATATTTATATTTATACTTAGATTTATAACGGATTTCATTCAGTGAAGCACAAAAAAGTTTGTTGTTGTTGTCAACGCAATAAAAGTCAGTGGCACCATTGTTTGGACTTCAGTGTTCTTCAAAATATCTCAGTTTGCCTTGTTTTAACTTGTGAAGCATATATAAACAATATTTTCAGAAATGTCTCAGTGTTTTTTTCATGCAATGAAATGTTCCTCATCTTTTTTTTTGAAAACATGAAGGCTTAGTAAATGATGAGAGAATTTTCACTTGATCCCTTTAAACTGCCATTTCTTTCTCATCTAACACTCCAGATGTATTAAGATATGTAAGACGTGTCCTTTCAACTGGTTTTATTGCAGTTAATAACACACTTTCCATTTACGTTTGATAGGAAATCCAACCCTTTTTTGTACTTGAGCTCTAACTTGCTTATAATTCCATGTATAATGATGTGCAGTAAGTATATTTCTTCTGATATAATTGTTAAAAACCATGAGAAAGGATCGGGTGTCAGTTCCTAAAGACAAATGGCGGCATGCAATTAGTTCACTGTCAAATAAATCTTCACTCGATCTCTTTATCTGCGCGCGCGTCTGCGTGTGTGCGTGTTTGCGCGAGGACGTGTCTTTCCCGCGAACTCGTACTCCTTTGAAAGATGAGAATGCGTCGCGGTATCCCTTAAAATTTCCCTGAAATTATCAAAAGCAGCTCCCCGGCCATTTATTTCCCCATCCGCCATTATTCCACACATATATTCGCATCGCATGACCGTGCGGCTTTAGTCTTAAGACATCATAAGGATGTCTGCTCATATCAGAAACGGTTTTTAACCATAGTCCCCTCCTGCTGCCCCTGAGATTAGCGAGGATGAATATGACTCATATCTCTTCAAAGCACTTGAAACTGTCTGGTATAAATCAATGTATCATAAAGCTGATCAATAGCAGCGCACTGCCAAAGTCACTTTGGCCTACTGTCTATCTGTACTCTCATCTCCCTAAACGCTTTCCCCTCGTCCATCTATCCCCTTTATCTGTGCATCAGTCGCATGGCTGATGCCGAGGAGATCAGCAGCGGTGTGCGTGAACCCTCTGTAACAGCCGTGACCCGTGAAAATTTCTAAGGGTAAATAGCAAGGCCGGTGTCGTCAGTCAAAAGCTCAAGGATTCATAAGACGTGCACCTCCACCTCACCTCGCCTGTTCAGGTGGAAAATTGCAGTGGGATGAAATGAAGGCCTACAGAGGCCTTCCCATGCTCGCATGTAATTGCATAACATCTAAAGAGACGCATTAGAGCTTTTTAACATGCACGCCTGCATGCCAGTCGCAGTGTGAACTCTGCTGGAGGCATATTGCATACTTGCGCGCTATGCGTTATGCTTCTCTCCGAACAAACAGGACTCATAAACGTCTCAGTGGCGGAAACAATGACACAAGCTGTTTATGGAAGGTCAGGGAGGTGCGAATGTTCAAACCTTTATTAGTTTAATCAATTTTTCTATAGAGTTCATAAACAAATCACAACTGGGAGAAGAAAACGAGTTTGTGTGAGATAAAAAAATGCAAATCAGCAGTCAAAAGGGGGAAAGTTTATTATCACTTAATCCACATGAAAATGGCAAAGGAGCAGTCTTGTCTTACTCAGTACCGAAGAAGAACTGTTAAAGCTCATAAAGACACTTGATATACTGGCGATAACTTAAAGAATTCCCATTAAGCACAACTTCACGCAGGGTAAAAGTAGCCTTCCTAAGATAAATCATGTTTGGAGAGGTTGGTTACATTCTGGTATTCGCAAAAAAGGAAAAACTAAAAAGCAGCTTTAGTGGTAGGTTTGTAGATAAGGATCTTGGCTAGTGATATATATATATATATATATATTTTGTCTTTTCTTTAAAATACAGTAAAAACTAAATAAAAAATTAAATATTATTACAATTTAAAATAGCTGTTTTATGTTTGAATATATTTTAAAATGCAATTGATGGAAAGCTGCATTTTTTTTTTGCAATATTGGGTGCAAAAACACCATGTGCAAAAATAAAAATGGGAATTAGAAGTTAACATGGCGAGCATTCTTTTAAATGGAGTAAAGTGTTTTAACTTAAAACTCAGCTCACCTTTCTGCCAAGTTTATTGTTTAATACTGTGGCAAAACTGTTGAGGTTGTTGAAGACACTTGAGCTACTGCAAAAGATCACGGTAATAAATAAATTCCCATTAAACGTAACAAAAAGCAGTCATCAAAATACATCATGTTAAAGCGGACAGTTACGCTTAATCTGGTATTTGAGAAAAATATAGCAGCAGTCTTTTGGTTAAGCTTAAAAATCTTGGCTAGTGCTAAAAAGAGCAGAAACACTAAATAACAGCTAATAAACTCAAAGTCAACATCAACACTGGAAAAATGATTTTTCAAAGCTGTAAATAAAACAGATCACTGAAGTGTGTTTTACTAGAAAGCATGCAATATTACTTTCTTTGTAATTATATGTGAAATTTACTAGCAGTTTCTGAGTAAAAACACCAAATCAGTTTACGTCCGTAGTTGAGGTTAAGTTCCCATAACCTGCATTGAGGCCCCTGGAAGGTTTCTGATATCATGGACGGACCCTTGACTCAAAAAGGGTCAGCACTGGCCGAGTTGGGCCCGTGAGCTTCTACAGGGAGGCCCGAAGCAGCGATGGCGGGTCCCAACAAGCGCAGATTGATGGGGTAGCGCAGGGCCAGTGTATGTTAATGTATCTGTCGAGGCGAAATGTGCTTCAGCGTGAGAGTGATTTTAACGCTCTCGGCAGGACGCCGAGGCATTCGTCCTGTCATCAGGAATGTGGATGACTCTCGAGCGAGATAAATCTTGACAATGAGGCGCTGGTCAACTAAGCCAGTCCCAGCACTTTGGGTTTCCCTCGTAAAGCAGAGTTTAAGGGGTTTGACAAAGGAATCTTCAAACACAACTGCAATGTCCAGAGGAAATGGATATAGTTTTGTAACTGATAGATTTTGTGCTGCTGCTTTTAAAAAACATGTATTATTTTAATTATGATGAGTATGATGATTAATTATTTTTTAATAATAGGTCTTGTATTTTGTCACAATCAATAACTTATTTAATGAGTTACTTTTTAAAGGTTTGCAGACAGTTATATTTTTAATATTTGTGAAAGAAAGTTTCTTTTGCTCACCAAGGCTGCATTTATTTGATCAGAAAAATTTGTAATAATAATAATAATAATAATAATAATAATAAAATAGAAAGAAAATCTCCCTTTTTTAAAAAGTAGCAAAGTATCATCAGGTAAACACAAATATAATAATAATAAAATGATATTGCAATATAATATAATATTACTGTACAAAATAAATATTATTACTATTTAAATTAATAATAATATATTTTAATATGTAATTTACAAACTTGAATTTTCAACAATCACAGTTTCATGATCCTTCAGAAATCATTTTAATATGCTGATTTGCTCAAGAGACCTTTATAAACTATACTTATATAACTATAATTATTATTATATTTTTGTGAAAACCTTGATACATTTTGTCAGGATTCTGAAAAAGTTGAAAAATAACTGAATTTTTTTTTTTTATAAAATTATTAAAAATGTAAAATAAAAATATTTTGTTACATTATAAATGTTCTTACTTTAGCTTTAATGATTGTAATGGATTAATATTAATAAAAAAAAAAAAAAAATCTGATAACATAATCAATCACCTGCAAACTGTGGTTTAACCTGCTTCGATCCTAACTAGTGCTAAAAGGTGGCCTCTCATGGCAGCATTTGACGGCATTGTAATGTTGATACAGCAGAAAACACAGAAGATGCTGTATCTGTGTGACTTTCCCTTCATTAAACCCAAAAGCAGTCAGAGAATAACACGAGGGTGTCATTTATCATTTCTCAACTTCCTGTTTGCTCTGTGTGAGGGCTGCAGAAGTGCTGAAAGGAAACTAATTGTGCCGCTGCACATAAAAGTGAAATTTTCACATGAATATGCATGAACTATTTGGACAGAAAAGTAGGTCAAAGAATGTGTTGTGAATTCCCCGGCCTGCCATCAGCAGTCGGTGACAGTCATTCTTTTTGAGAACACATGGGGAGAGAAAAAAAAAAGACAAGCTGGTTAATTAATCTTCATCAGTTCCAAGTAAAGCTGCATTTTGTTCTAACTCACTTGTTTTTGCATCTTAATAAAAAAATTAGCCCAACATGTCAGCAAAATATATAAAAAGTTTATTTTCTATTACATAATGAACAAATACATTCAAAATGTAATTATTGGTCACATTTATATATGTTTGAATCCAAAATTATTTAACTTTTTAATAAATTAATACTTTTAATAATTAAAGCATTAAAATGATTCAAAGTGACATTAAAATGTCAAAAATATTTCAATTAAAAAAATTAATTAATTAATTACATTTTGAAATATATTCAAACAGGCAACAGTTATTATAAATTGCAATAATATTTGACAATATTACTGCTTTTACTATTATTATTATTATTATTTAATCAAATAAATGCAGTCATGGTAAGGCTTCTTTTAAAAACAGCTATAAACAGAGCATTAACTTGAACACATAAGGAAATAAATGTAGGATATAACCAAATTTTCAATCCTTAAGGGAAAAATTAAAATATACATTATTTGATCATCTGAAAAGGCCTTTAATATCTATTCCACTTCTTCAACTCCTGAAACATCTCAACAATAATAGTTCAAGACCACTTTTAGGACAGCTTAAACCTACAACCTTACAGTAACCATTCATTATGTACATTATGACTACCTCCGCTCCTAAAGAAGTCCCAGCACTTTAATATTTCACTTCCATCATTTCAGGGCCACTGTATTAATCTGTAGCCCATGCATGCAGCTGTATCAGAGAAAACTGAAATTTTAATGAAGATGGCTGCCTCGCTGACGGGCACTGTGCACCTCTGCTTGGTTAAATATCATCCTTAATTAACACGTAAAGGTACGCTGTCAGCAGAATGACAGATGGCTGCCGAGGCGTATAAGAGAAGGTTGATTAATCTATGAATTAAACATTAAATACTGCTGTACATGCAATCTGACGTGAATTAGGCCCTACATAAATGGTCCTGGGGAGGGCCGCATGTGCAAAAAGGCAATATCTGAAAACAAACAGCAGCACACAGCTGAGAAGCCATTTTAGGACTCGAATTGACGGTCTCGAATCGTATGAACTTAGCACGGCCATGTCTAAGAATCTCTTCTCGTCCGCCTTGGCTTTAAGAGCGAGTGTGTTAAGTGCTCTCAGCCCACGGGTGTTATAAATCAGGATCAGCAGTCAGGCTAGAGAGGAGAGGGCTATGGCCTCTGTGAAGCAACACAAAGCCAGACTCTTTGTCTAACTCTGTCTCCCTCGCTGGCAATGCGGTTTGAGCTGCCTTCAATGTTTCACTCCATTACATTTCTGCTGGAAATATCAGTTCGTCTTGCCAACATTAAACTCTTTTTCCAATACATACAAGTCATACACTTTATTAATAATATTTCCACACTGCTATGAAAGTTGCTTCTAATGTGGGTTAAAATGATGTTTAAGTATATAATAGTAGTATTTTATAGACTTAGCTAGTGTCTGTAATCTAAATAGAGTTAAGAAATAAGTACAACTTTAGTAAATTGTAATGTGTATGAAGACAGGTCAAAGAACACAGCGCCCTCTACTGGATCATATGGAAACAGCTGTGTATGTTATACAGCATGTAGAGAAATATGAACAATGCAGGCCCTTATATGTTAGCAAATGGTGGTAGTGAATGATGACAGCTAAAATAAAACACTGAAACAAATACGCTAAATCGTTTTTAAAGGCAATGTTCAAAGGCAAATTCTGTTTAAACGCTTTTGGGACACTTGTTGAAAATTGCTGGGTTACGCCACCTGCTGGTAAACATGCATTATCGTTTAAAATGTTGGGAGCAGCAAGTTGTTTTTTTTGTTTTGTTAAAAGAAATGATTACTTATATTCAGCGAGGATGCATTAAACTAATCAGAAATTCGTAAATGTCACAATTCAAATGCTTTCAATTTCAAATAAACGCTGCTCTATGAAAGTCACTGTTCTTAAAAGAATTGTTAAAATGTAGCAATTTTAACACAAGTATTGGTTAGCAACACTGCTTTTGCATCACATTAATAAATTACATATATATATATTTATACTGAATTGGAAAAACAATTTCAAGATTCAATTCTAATTATATTTAACTACTTTTTTCATCAAATGAATGTAGCCTGTGAATAAAAAATAAATAAATAAAAAAAATGTTAATTCATAAAAGTACATATAAACACAAGTAAGCTTGTGCAGAGTAAAACAGAAGCCACTTTTTTTAAAAGAAAATTTATTGTCAACTAGGATTCACTATGGTTTCTAACAGGATAGAATAAAGTTGACCTGTAGTTCATGTTTGAGAGCGATAAAAAATATCTAATAAATGGACCAAAGCATTTTTTCCTTTTTTTTTTGTAGTTTTAAACAATCACAATACAAGTCCTTTTTCTGTATATGCGTTACGGAAGGAAC
Source organism: Enteromius viviparus (assembly GCA_032353835.1). Lineage (NCBI taxonomy): Eukaryota > Metazoa > Chordata > Actinopteri > Cypriniformes > Cyprinidae > Enteromius > Enteromius viviparus. The sequence goes on from JAUCNO010001323.1 coordinate 696,412, forward strand.
ATGCAAGTGTACACGTAAAAAAATACAGTCAATCTGCTGCGTCTGACAGTGGCAGCAGTCTAATCCTACTACGGTTCCTATTTAAATTATTTAAAATGTGGAAAAAATATATTAACTCAAGCTTGACTGCGTCAGAAGCCCATGTTCAAGGGCCGAGGTGATAAGAAACGTAACGAGACTTCTGCGAAAACTAGCGGTTTTACATAAACATCTGTGTCTCTATGAACCTGTTAAAAGGTTTTCTTTGTTATTCTTGGCTCGGCTTTGTCAATCCAGTGACTTCAGAAGAGAAACTCAGATGCTCGCAGACTTACCGCATGAGTCACATCATACTGTGACAAAATCTGTCATGTATATGTTAATACTCGACGAAAAGTCAGTGTTCGAGTTGACCGAAAGGCCAACTTCAAAAGCTTAATACCACAATGTAGGCCACAAAAAAATGAGCTCTCCTGTGGACGTAGGATGGATGACGTTCCAGATGTTTCTGCTAAAACCGTAAAGGCCCGTGTTAAGCTGTCAATAGCCATGAGCTGTTATCACAGTATTTAAAGCAAATAGTTGAAAATAAATGGAAATTTGCTAATAATTTATTCACCTCCAGGCCATCCAAGATGTGAATGTGTTTGTTTTGTCATCATCTAAATCATTGATTAAGCGTTACATCACTTATTCACCAATGGATCCCCTGCAGTGAATGGGTGCCGTCAGAATAAGAGCTGATAAAAACATTAACAATAATCCAAGAGACTTCAGGAAATACACTATAAAGTATAAAGGAAATAAATCAATGCAAACTGCTGCTGTGATGTTGTTTTTATTGTTGTCCTCACATCAAATCTGTTTGGGCTTGTAAATGGTGCTTAATATGTGCATATTTCTCTCCTGTTTCAGACGAGATGACTTCTTTCATTGGAGAAAGCAATATTAGGGAATTAGGAGTATTGTAGTCGTATGCATTGACTGTTTGTTTTGTAAAAAGTCATATTAATGGCTGTTTTGTGATGTTGATTAGTTGTGGTTCATTGTTTTTATCAGCCGTTTGGATGGCACCCATTCACTCCAGAGGATCCACTGGCGAGCAAGTTCTGAAACTCTTTGCAAGGCCTGAAGAGGAGTAAATTCTGCAGTGAACTATTTCTTAAACTTAACAGGAAATTATGCATTCATGTGCACGCTGAGAAAATGTAACTACGGCAGACTTGTTTGCCAAAAAGTTCCATTGTCTTTTGTCAATATTGTAGGGATGCGTGTAGCTGGAGTGCCTTAAAAACAGCTTTTGTTATTTAAGCAGTGAATTTGTGTGCACAACTTAAAAAGAAGCAAAATCTGCACGGGGAACTTTATCAATCGTTGTGCGATACTCCCGGTTGTGCAGATTCCTATTAAAATGAACGGATTTTGCTGTTAACATTTTGCAGAGCAACAGTAAATGTAAGCACAGCATAACACTGGGAATCCCAAACAATCTACAGTCCTGCATGGGAACTACAAAAGGAAGCTTCTCTAAACTACTAGAAGTCATTATTGCATGGACTGAATGAACAACTAACCCACCTGCTGATCACAGTACCGTCTAAAATACAAAATACGCTATTTCCCAGAGTCTAAGCAGTATAAAAGAGTCCACTGGGGTTGAGCCGGGTGAATCTGAGCTGGACGAGTCTGACGAACTGTTTTTACAGGCTCAGGTTGGCGAGTCCATTGTGTTTGCTGGGAAGTGGTTTGCACGAGCGATCGGAAGGCTGTCACGCCGCCAGCCTGCTGTTGTTTGTCTGCAGTGGGCTCCAGGACGCCGAGTGCTGGGAGGGGTCCTGAGAATACGACCGTCCCTCACAGCACGGCTGGTTCTCCTCTTTAGGGATGCCCACGGCACACAAACGTCGATGCCGTAGTAACCGGTCGGTTCTGGAAAAGTTCTGTGTGATAGAGGACTGAGTTAGCCTTTTTTTCTTTTTTTGGACAAGAGAAGATTAAATCAATTAAATGAATTGGACAGTCTTTAAATGAACCGATTCACTGAATCTCAGGGTCAAACGACTTGCCCAAAAGCCCCTGCATGCCATTTAAAGTGTTTTTTTGTATAACTGTTTTAATGTTTGGTTACACACTAATCACTATGCTTTAGAGTATACCAATTACATTGGGTATTTAATGTAAAAATGTCAATGTTCAAGGCTGCATTTATTTGATCAGAAAAACAGTAAACAGTAATACCATGAAATATAACGGCAATGTACAATTACTGTTTTCTATTTTAATATATTTTAAAATATAATTAAGCTGCCATTACTCCAGTCTTCAGTGTCACACGACCCTTCAGAAATCAGTTTGAGATGTTGTTTTGGTGCTCAATAAGCATTTCTTACTATTTTCAATGTTTAAAAAGCAGCTTAATAAAAACAGGATTCTTCGATGAATAAAAAGAACATCATTTATTGTTTTGGTAATATTATAAATGTTTTTACTGTCTGTTCTGATCAGATGAATGCATAATTGTTGAATAAAATTGTATTTCTGTTTGTTTTTTTTTATCTTACAGTTTTTTTTTTTTGCCAGCTAAATATTCCTACCAGCATGAAAACAATACTGTATCAAGTTTTCTGGCATAATTTTGGCATAAGCATTAATAAAAATATATGCATTAAGATTTCCTTAATAATCTGCTCTCATAATGACAAAGGCAGAATCAACATCAAAGCAAAACTTACCATATTTACTTTGTTAATACACATTTATATTCCTACCGTGCACTATTTATTAGTAACCAGTGTTATAGTCAGTTATGCAATCTGTATGCATATGTATGTAATAACTTTCCTGTTTTTTCAGCTAGCATCACAAAGCGGTCTTATTTTTCAACTCCTCCCCTTCATTCTAATAAAACAACTATTTTTTATGATTAAACTGATTCCCGATGTATCCGATAAAGCTTTTGCTTCTTACATATCCTGTTTTACTTTTGGTGAATTGTCATATCACAAACATATAAAGCCCACATTATGTTACCAGACACTAAAAGGTACTGTAATCATATCATAAAGACATACATTTATGCAGGCAATGGGCAAACAGCAAGCTGCCTGTGAACACAACTGCCTGTGTTTGTCATGTCTCACCTGTTGGCAGCGGTCACACTGATAAGGCTTCTCACCGCTGTGAACACGCTTATGTCTCTCCAGGTGGTAGCGCTGAATAAACCTCATGTCACACATATCACACCCGAATGGCTTTTCCCCTAAAACACACACAGATGTACACATATTTATTTTATGCATCTTTTTGCATTAATCGTAAGGTGGCGGCAAGCAGAAAGGCGTACCCGTATGAGTGAGAATGTGTCGTTTGAGGTGGTAACTACTGCGGAAAGCACTGTAGCAGTGCTCACATATGAAGTTCTTCTGCACTTGAGAGCTGAGTGAGTTATCATCAACCACGTCAGGAATCTCCACCTTCATGTCACACACACACAGAAAAAACAAACAAACAAACAAACAGTATTCGGTCAGGAAACGAATAAAAGCGGAAGTGTGGAAATGTGATAAACAGGCAAAATCACAGAGCAATACTGCAGACAGACTGAATGCATGCCTGGGGTTTTTCTCTCAGTTTGGTGAGAAGTCCAGACTTCCTGTTCTTCTTCTTTGGCTGCACGTTCTGGCTGGCCTGCATGTCTTTTTCATCCAAAAGCCTGGAAGAGTGAAACTCTCCGTCCTTGCGGATGAGCTGTTCATGAACAGAGTATATAAGTCACCAAACTGAATGTTATGATTAAGTTAATGAATTCAGTATTTCAGAAAATATATATATCCAGCCACTAGAATTTAAATATACACTACTGTTCAAATGTCTGGGGTCGACAAGGTTTTTACAAATGTTTTGACTGCATTTATTTAATCTAAAACACAGTAAAATATAAATATTTTTATCATTTAAAACTGTTTTCTATTTGAATATTTTTGAAAATAAATAATTTATTTCTGTGATGCAATACTGAATCTTCTGCATCATTTGCCCAGTCTTCAGTGTCCTTCAGAAATCCTTCTAATTCTACTCTATTCTATTCATTCTATTTGCTGTTCAGTAAACTCTTTATTTTTTTGTGTGTGTGTAAACAGTGTTTTTCATTGATGAATAGCTTTCTCTTGTAACATTACATACGTCTCTGCTGTCACCTTTGATCAATTTAATTCATCCTTATTGGATTAAAATGGTAAATACACCACACAAAAGTTTGGAAACAGTGAGATGTTTCTTATGTTCATTAAGGCTGCATTTATTTGATCACAAATACAGGTACTAAATAATATTGTGAAAAGTTATTGTGAGGTAAAATAACAATTTTCTATACGAATAAACAATAAAATGTAATTTATTCCTGTGATGCGAAGCTGAATATTTAACATCATTACCACAGTCTTCAGTGTCACATGATCCTTCAGAAATCATTCTAATATGCTGATTTATTATCAGTGCTGGAAACTGGTGTGCTGCTTCATATTGTTTTGGAACCTGTTTTTTTTTTTAGGTTTCTGGAATGAATGAATAAAACGTAAAAAAGGAGACTGAGGGAAATTCAGCTTTGCATTACAGAAATAAATTATATTGTAAAGAATATTAAAATAAAAACCCATTATTTTAAATAATAAAAATATTTCACAATATCACTTTTCCCTGTATTTTTGATCAAATAAATGCAGCCTTGATGAACATAAAAAACACCTTTAAAATAGAAATCTTACTGTTTCCAGACTTTTGACTGGTAGTGTATAAGAAGAGTTCATTTGAAAAAACAACAACACATAACTAAAAAAATGCATTCCAATTAATATCAATCAGAATGATTGATTCATTGACAAATGGTAGTGTATTTAAGCATTTGGTAGTTTTATGTAAACAAAGCAATTCAAATTATATTAAAAACACTTATTTTATCATTTCATGCGTTCCCTGGGAATTGAACTAATGACCTTAGTATTAGCTACAGGGTTCTATGGAAAACTTGGAAAATTCATTCCAAACCAATATGACTTTCTTTCCCCACACAATTGATGTCTTTTTCCCTCACCAGTGGAGGGCAGCTGACTCCTGAGGGAAGCACCATGTGGCCGTGTTGGCTGTGGGTGTCCTGGTTGTGGTTCTGGTTGTGATTGCTTTCCCTCTGTCCCTGGCCCAGATGAGAGCCCATCTTCTTATGGCTGGGCATGGAGCCGGCCTGGATGAGTGCCATGCTGGACAGCACCGCTTCACAGCCAAGCAACCCAGCCTGTGCAGAAATACAACCACAAACATACACATCTGTTCAAAAACAAACTAAAAGCACTTCACAAAGTCACTAATTTAGCTTGAAATCTGACAAATGTAACCATGTAAATTATCCATGCAAATATTAATAATATAATTATTAACAATTTCATCTGAATGGTCCCTAAAACACATAGTTATAATAATAATAATATTATTGACTTATATAAACCTGTGCAATTGTTATATATTGTAACATTAGTGTCATAATGATCCTCCAATACACAATTTATATTCATTAGCTGTAGTAGTAGTAGCATAAGTAGTAGTAATGATAAATAATGTAAAATTATTGTTATTAATTCTATTATTTTTGTCCATACATTATGTATTTTCGTATAATTGAGACAAAAATGTTAAATTAAATAATATTTATAAACATTATTGTCTTAATGACTTAAAATGCAAATGCAAAACTAATATATATATACTTTTTTACATTCTTAGGATCTAAAAATGTAAATATTTTCATGCATTTGAGGGCGAAATATGCCCAGACTCCTTCTTTTCTGAGATCCACCCCATAATCTGTGTCAAGTCACGCTGTGGAAGTGAGTTACAAAGAGTTAATACACAGAAACGCCAAGCAAAAGGAAAACAAAGGCCTTCTTTTTCAAACAAGCGTGGACAAATGCAAGAAGATGCAAATGAAGAAGAGGAAAAAAAACACACTGACCCATTTCATGTGATCTCGCACTGAGCTGTTGGAAAGGTGTGACATCGCAGTGGTGAGAGTGTGTGTGTGTGTGTTGGGGTACAGAGAGCTTCGCTCGGGGCAGGGAGAGTGTTTAGAGACCACACAAGCCCCAACCATCAGGGGCCCAAGCCTAGAAACAGAAGGGGGGATATAAAGCCAGGGTAATATCCATCTCTGTCTATGATGTTGCCACACATCTAGCCCACCACTAACAGAAGCTGTCAACCGTGGACAAATCATGGCTTTTATTTGCTAGAATCAGACATTTTCCATGTCTGCATTGCCAAGCCTTTGTTTATGTAGGCTTATGGGCTGCGTTTTTAAGCCATAAGAGTTTGGCTTCCCTAAATGTCCCTAAATGACACCTGGAAACAAACCAGGTCAAAACTGAAACTGAGTGGAGTGGATTCTCATCGGTTCTGTCAAACCCAAATGGTAGGAACACATCCGAGCGTTTATGCCCTGTTGATTTTGGATTTGGTCGGTCGGATTCTGGGACTCGCTGGAATAAAAAACAGATTTATTTCAACCACCCTCTTTCCTTCCATCGCTTATTCCTGTGCATTAATCCGACTAACTCACCCTCAAAGATCGGGATAAACACGACTATAAATCACGAATGAACAAAATGAGGCACGGAAGCCACTGGACAATGAAAGCAATTGCACTTGACAAAATTAACATAGTATGATTGCAATGACTTAGATCGAGGCGAGTGGATGTATATTGTGATTTCTATTCGGCTCGTGAGAGGATTTGGCAACCGGCAGGGTCCTGGAGGTTAAATAATTCCAGGAGTTAGAAAATAAAATTGCATCAGTCTTATCACATGACAAACAGATTGCAATCTGCAGCAAATCAAGCCAAAGAAAATAAACTTTACGAGAACAACTCAAATTGCGTCGATGTAACACACTATTTTAGCCTGTAATTATAGGTAATAAATCAAACTTTTTTTGTGGTTTGGTGTGCTTATTAGAAACCATGATATATATGACTGCAAATTAAATCAAGTATTAACCCGCTCAGACCCAGTGACTGACTGTCATTTTTATTTATTTAGCTAATGGCATCCTAGTAAATATATTAATGTCATGATACAAGACATAATTACACAAATACATATGACTTTCAAATAAATGAGTGCCTTGCCGTGCTGACAAACACAAAAAATACAAATTTAGCACTGCTTGCTCCCAAGAGTGAAATTCATCATTATATAGGCTATTCATTTAAAGGTAAATACTATTATGCACATTATTCTTAAAAGACACTAGATTTAAAAACTATTTTAAAGTGCAAAGATGTAGCATTATTTAAGACTAACTTTAATCAACATTCATTTTAATAAAATACATGTATTTAAGGCTCTTGATCCATATGCACAGTACACTTTTACTGTTCATGACCAACGTGCATTGTAGTGAAAAAAAACTATTAATAATAATCATATACATATATATATAACATATATATAAAAACGTCATATGCTAGAATTTATATTCATATATGGTTAACTGATATGCAATAGAATAAATAAAACCAATGTATGGTTGATTTGGGAGCACAAATAAAGCTTTGACATATCATATATATTTGTGTCTGCAGAATTAATATATGAACGGGTTAAAGTAACAATATGCGCGAATTTAGTTATTTACAATCTCAGTTTCAGAGTGAAATTCCTTCTTCTTCAGTCTGAACTGTAAACTCCTCCATTCATTATCCTGCAGCACAACAGGGCGTGAGTTCACCGTCTTTTTAAATTCATATTTCAGCGCTATTAAATCAGTGAATCTGTTTAGAAATGTCGTTGCAGGTTTAATAAAAGCAGTACCGCGGGCTCCGCGCATTTGTTTTACCTTACTCTTCTTCGTTTACAGTAGCCCAATATGTTCTTGTCGGACAAATTTTTCAGTTTACAAACACAGGAAACGTTACCGGAAGTGCTCTCTGGGGAGAGCGTCTGTCACGTGACCACCACACTGGCAACAAATTACAAGCTACTTCCGGTGTAAATAAAGTCCACGAGTGTTGTGAGGGAATTAATTTTTATTAATACGTAAAATGTTGAGGTGTTTACTTTTATTTGATCTTTGGAAACGAAAAAAAAAAATTCATATCTTTTATAATATAAAGGTTTTTGTGACAAATATTCATGTATTAATTCACGAATTTCAAAACAAAGTAAAACAAAAGACAACAAATAAAGCTTTCAGCTTTAAGGGACACATTCAGCCTATTGTATATTGACCTTTTTTGTTTTATAAAGTAGACTAATGCAAAATTGTGCAGACAATGTGATTAACAACAGGACAGTCACAATCAAGTCACTTTTTCATCAACTAATTTATAATATCCTTATTAAATTATGGACATACACAAAAAAAGTAATTTAATAAAATAAAAATCATACTTAAAATGTACAGCTATTTTTTAATAGCTCACATAAAATCACCACGTAAACAGATATCAATAAAGCAAGTGTCCTAAAAAAAATAAGTTTCTATGTTTCTATGACAGCCCTTTGGCTCTGAGAGGAAAGACGCTTAAGCCAATCAGAGATGCTCTCTGCCTGTGAATAATTTTGTACATTCAGTTTTGCTGGCATCAAATTTACAGACACAACGTACCTCCATCCTGGTTCTCTGCGGTGCACACCTTGGATGTTGGCCTTATTTAATACACATGATTTCTAAACTTCCAAATGAATTCAATACGTAAGTGGGCCAGAATCTATGAGATTCATTCACTTTATGACCTCTGAAGATGCATATATTTTTTTTGCTAGCTTAGTCACTGAAGTCAGTATTGTGTACCAACCGTACAAGTCAACATTTAAGCAACCTTTAGAAAATCGCACATTTAAAAATAATGAGATGAGGGGGGATAACATGACTTTCTATTGATAGCTTTTCAAACTAACTACAGGTCCTTCCCTAGCTGCTCCATCTCATCGAGGAAGAAATCCATGTCCTTGGTGGTTAGCCGAGGAGAAACGACAACCATTCGGAAGAAGTTGACGTGTTCATCCATGGGCTGGTATCCCACCATCATCGTTCCACGCTTCATCATTCTCTCTTTGAGGACTGGCGCCACCTGATGGCGTACATTGGACGTCACATTAGGAGCATTCATAATAATTCAGTCCTCTTGCCATTCTACATTTAAACAAAGCCGACCTTAGATAACCTTTCCTGGTAATCCGCGCTGTCCTCCTTCCCTCTCAGACTGGGTGGAATGAACCAGAAGCAAATGTTCACAAAATTCCCCTAAAAGGGAAAACCCACACCATATATAAACATGCATTATATATACCTAAACACACTACTTCACGTTTGTATACTGTACCTTACAGACCAACTGGAAATTGTCCCTTCTCTCCATTTCTTTAACTAAATACCTAGTGCAGACATGATTAAAATAAACAGATAAATTAGTATTTCAGTGATGCAGAAATAAATTACATTTTAAAATATGTTTAAACAGACGACGGTTATTTTAAATTGCAAAAAAAATGTTTTACCATATTTTATACTTTACTTTTTAGTTTTAACATAAAAAAAAATCATACCGATTTCTAAATTTTTAACAGTACTGTATATATTCAAATATTGCAATGCATTTAATGAGAGAAGTCAATAGTGTTTTGATAGTAATAAGTAGCAACAACAGATGCATTAATTACCTTGCGAGGGCAAAGGCATTATCCACTCTCTCTGAAAGCCCATGTGTACCTGTTGCCTTCCACATCAACCACAGCTTCAAGCAATCCACCTTGCGGCCACACTGAATAGATTTGTCTCCCGTGTCCAGACCTGTGTCGTAGAACTTGTCTTGCTGGAATAAGTAGGTTGCATTAGCACTGTGACAGTGCATCAACAGATCCTACAGATTGAGATGGGGGGAGACAAAATTAGCGAGTTGGGCAAGTCAATCTAATACGTTCACTTGACTTATAAGCAAAAACATTGTGTGAATTGACTTAGAAGGGTTAGAAGTAAACCAAAAAGACTACATTCCTACCGTGGTATCTCTGAACAAAACCACAGAGCACTGCAATCCGGTCAGAAGCATTTTGTGAGGGTTCCAGGTCACAGAGTTTGCTCTGAGTGTAAAAAAAAGAAACATTAAAAGATACACAGTCAAAGATGGGCTTCTTCTTTAGCCAAATCACAGTGTTCAAACCTTTCTATTCCTGCAACCAGATGTTTATGTTTTTTGGAAAACAGCACGCTTCCTCCCCATGCGGCCTGTAAAAAAGAGAGATCAAGATTGTAACAGGTAGATACTTTTAAAGTGGGAACCATATAGATGTGTTGTACAATGGTGTTACATAAGATAAACATGCTGCACTTACATCAACGTGCATCCACATGCCGTTTCTTTCACTTATGTCAGCTATGCGGCTCAGAGGATCAAAGGCACCCTGCACTGTGGTTCCTGCTGTGGCATTAACGAAAAACGGGACAGCATCCTGAAGGAGACACGTTGGTCATACACTATTAACTTTTGACCATTGGATATTTCATGCTTTTGTCTTTTCAAAAGAGTATGACCTTTAATTTCCGTCGAGCACAAAAGGAGATGTTTCGTCTCATGTTAATGCTGCTCTTTTCTATACATGACAGCAGACAATCAGATGCCTTTGCAACACTTTCTGGCTATTATCTGCTTTACATTTATCCAAAAAACAGCTGGAACATTCTTTAAAATTTTTACTTTTGTGTTCAATGAAAGGAAGAAATTCAAATTGGATTTGGAATGAGATAATTAATCATAAAACTATTAACTATTCCGGTAAACTATTCCTTTAAATTGATCGTATTAGTTAATTCTATAATTATATACAATAGCATTCAAAAATGAATCAAGGATGACTTAAATTGATCAAAAATGTAAATAAATATTTATACTGTTTTATAGCTTTACTTTCTATTAAACCTGAAAAATATGTATCATGGTTTTCCACTAAAATATTAATCAGCACAGCATGAATGATTTCTGAAGCATCATGCGATCACTGTTCATCACATTAATAACATTTTTAGTATATTAAAATAGAACAAACAATTCTTTTAAATTATAATAATATTTCAAAATAATACTTTGTTACTGTTTTACTGGGGAGCATAAAAAATGTATTTTTTATTTTCCATAACAATCATCTTACTGATATATGTAAATATTTACTTGTGATTTTGCCTGTACGATTTTTGCCTCCAGGTCCTCTGGTATCATGCTGCCGCTGTACAGGAACAAAAAACATTTGAGACAATTTAAAGTGAAACACTACTTTTCCAAAATGTGTTTGAGACAAGTTCCTGTACCTCTCATCCACTTGTACAATGAAAACGTTGTCTGTACCAATACCAAGGAAAGCAGCTGCTTTTTTCATTGAGTAATGACTCTAAAAGAAATGACATAAAATGTAATGGTGTGGTTTTATAATACTGCATTATATACTCTTTTAAATCTAATATCTTTTTTTTACCTGTTTTGATGTAAATATAGCCATTCGTGGTGTGGCCCACAAGCCTTGTGTCTTCACTTGAGGGAAGGCCCAGTACCGTGCGACGTTCATGGCATACATGTTAGACACTGAACCCCCGGGACAAAATATCCCGTCTCCCTCTGACCAGCCAATCAGAGAGCGAAGCTTACAGAGCACTTCCTCCTCCATCAGGACAAACACCGGGGCCACTTCATAGGTGTATCTGTAAAAACTCCACACTGAGTATGTTGCAAATTGATCAGTCATCAATAGATTTGGGGAACATTTGGCTACATCACATTCTCACCAATAGATCCTCCTGCAGTGAATGGGTGCCGTCAAAATGAGTCCAAACAGCTGATAAAACATGTCGCTTTTCACTTCACAAGACATTTATTAATGGACTGAATTCTATAGTTTTTATCAGCTGTTTGGACTCATTCTGACGGCACCCATTCACTGCAGAGGATCAATTACTGAGCAACTGATGCAACACAAAATTTCTCCAAATCTCTTCTGTTGAAAACAACCACTAATCAACATTTTTACAAATAAAAGTGAACTAGAATATTTTAAATTAGGTTTTGTTTTTCTATTTTGTGTTTTCATTTGCAGCAGTTTTATCTTGTAATTATCTTTTATATTTTCGCATTTATATAGTACATGTGATTTTTAGTGAATGATAACAACACTGTTTGCACCATCTAAACTCTTCAGATCCTAATTTCATCAATCTCAAATCAACAGTTTTTAGATAGTCTATATGAAACCAGTGGCTCCATGCTGTTTTCAAACAGTGTCATCTGATAACTTCAAGTGCTCTGATAAGTTACTTATTACTATGACAACAGAGTTTAATGGAACACTTCAGCAGCAGAGCAACAGCTTACATTTTTCTCAGACTTTAACACTTTTGACCCCCTCAGTTAATAAAAAAACGCCATACAGACCCTTTTCCAGCACTCATCTGAGAACCTTAAGAAGGCCCATTCACATTAACACCTGAAAATGTATATCTTAACGTTCATCACACATACTGGCTGGTGTTGAGGGCTTCAGTGAGGAGTCGTCCTGTCAATGCATGGTAGTCCACACCGGCAAACAGCTGATTGAAAAACCGAGGATGACCTGTGAACGGGAAAATGCTCTGAACCAGGATGTAACCACATAATTGGCCTTGGAACAACTGTAATAATTTCAGAATAATACACTGACAAACATTAGAAAACGGCTATTATGAATAACTAGTGGGTTCCCAAGATATCCAACGTACAGGTTTTAACACTGTATCTGGCCACATCTCGAACCCTCTGCAGTAACTGCTTGTGAGATTCTCCATGCTCTCTGAGATCAAGGTCCAGAAGAGCTCTCAGCTGATCGGGATCTTTCCACTCACACACCTGTCAGTGCAAAAACATGCAGTTCATCTCCTGAGATACACGAGAAGCAGTTGTTAAATGGGATGACAAATTCTTAAAAGACTTAACCTTCTCCTTTAAGTCAGTTCCTTTGTGAAGTACCTCCTCCATAATCACGTTGAAAGCCTCAGTAAGGAAGAGCTTCCCATCTGACTCACACATATCTGATTCTTCCAGATGGACATGGCCATTCACATGTTCTGTGAGATGCAAATAAAAGCAAATAAGCAAAATCAGAAAAAGCAATAAGGCAAAAATATACCAATGTTTTATATTTTATAAATAATAACAAATGCAATAAATTATTTGAATTTATTAATCACAGAAACACAGAGAAACAGAAACCACTCCTCATGATACAGGATCAAAACAATATGTAAAAAATGCATTACTACTTTTTTCAAAACTCAAATTTCTTGCTTTTGTTAAATTCTATTAACTTTTTACAATTTGCAAAAATCTATTTTTTTTATTGTGCATTCCAATTAATCTAATTTACCTCATTTTAATAAGTCGGATAACTAAAGAAAACTACCTAACACAACAAAACACATTAATATCACAATATCGGTGTTTGTTTTTGCAAAAAACTCTTCACACACACACACACACACACATATATATACTATACTATATACTGTATGTAGTATTTATCATCATAATATCACTGTCATGTCATCTTGACATGGTTATGGAACATTGCAGCTGGTTTGTTACTGATCAGCTGATCAAGGTCGTCCAGAGCCACCCTGATGTGCATCTGAGAGCCCCTGCCAGCTGGTTTTCCATCTGATCCATCAGGTAAACCAGGGGCATAAACCAAGCCAACTAGCAGTTAGCAAAGAGTAATGTGTTTGATTTTTGTATTTACCTAGACTAATATACATTTTTATGTAAGTGCATTTTAAAAAACTAGTCTTGAATAAAAATGTATCTGACCAGCTTAAAACCACCAGTCTAAACAATTTAAATTAAAACACGCGGATTATATGTATACACTGCATTGCATACTGCAGTATAATGCACATCTACAATAGATACAGATTCCGAAAGCAATTGACCACACACGCATTCGTCCAACTTCACCTCATATCCCACTTTTGATGAACTCTACTGGGTTTGGTTGCCAAGCAGCGCTGCATAATACGGAATTCAGCCGATGTGCACATCCAATCACAACCGACAGCCAGTTTTATGATAAGCGCTATAAATTCCATTGCAAAAATCGCGATATTTTATGAGAAAAACGTCATCAGCGCCCCATTTCTTTCTTTTTTTCTATGTGGATATATGACACCAAAGAGCAAAATGGCTGGCCAAAATGATTTAACTGTAATATGCTACTTTTTGCTTTTGTTAAGAAGCAAGCGAAATATATTTTTGAAACTTTTACTGAGTTTTTGTTTTGTTTACGCATGCAAAGCGTGGCAGATGAAAAAGCTGAGAGGGGCGTCACGTTTCAAGTCCTGCAACGTATGCAATAGTTTTTTATACAATGCATCATTTATACACCACTCGAAAAATGTCAGTCGCCAACCCTGTATAGCCCACCTGCAGTTTTTCCTGCTTTTATGAGGTGGAAATTTTGCACGCACAGTTCTCGTCAAGTTCCAGTCTTACATTATCATACTAAAATCCACAATTTAGTAAAACCTAAAATAACTAACGGTATGTGCGTGCAGTCAAAAACAGTCAAACTTTCTCACCTTTAGATAAGCTCATTATGATGGTTTATGTCCTTTCTGCACTCAGCACATGCAACTATTGTATCTGGTGTGTTAAGGATGCCTCGAGACCCTCAGTGGTTCAGGCAAGATGAGCCTTCATATACGTGGATGCACACGCCCGATTCGTCATTCAAGTGACATCCTATAATTGGATTAGAGTGATATGGGTGTGTCAACATAAAATCAATCTTTAACTTGAAAATAAAAACCTTTCTGAAGATCCAGGGGATATTAGGCTTGCATTCAACTGTCAAGTAACTACATATTTACAGCATTTCTTTAAAATGCTGAGAATATCTTACCATGCGTGTTATTTGCATGGTTCTGCATTATAATAGATAAGAGACAGATATATTTTCCATGCAGTAAACTGACTCGCACACAAGCAACCAGAATGATCGCTACAACCACTTTACATGTTATATAATGACACACACAGACACACAC
The DNA here is from genome assembly GCA_032353835.1 of Enteromius viviparus. NCBI lineage: Eukaryota > Metazoa > Chordata > Actinopteri > Cypriniformes > Cyprinidae > Enteromius > Enteromius viviparus. The sequence continues at coordinate 711,499 of JAUCNO010001323.1, forward strand.
ACACACACATTCATTTAAGGTAATGCATGCTGCAAAACAGGGGTACAACGTTCAACATCTTCCAAACTCGGCAGCGTTGTTCTAAGTTCACATTAGACTGTTAGAGTTTGCTGATGAAGAAAGATATATCCTTCCACGTATGTTTGTCAGATTGCACAATGATCCCACACACACTCACAAGAGTAGAATGGAATGTCACAGGGTTCAAAAAAAAAAAAAACTGGACCAATGTTATCTTATAGAAAAAGTCTTTCCTATGGAAATAGGTAACATAGGTTTCCTAAGGAAAAAGTAACTGTATTTGCATGTTAAGGCATTTGCTGTCACTAATATATATACATACAGTATATATGTATGTGTGTGTATACACATACACCTACACATTCCAGGTTTTGGTTAACCAAAATCTGTGAAATAAAACATATGCATGGACAATAAATGCATATTAAATATAAATAAATAAAAAACAGAGATTTTGATGAACTGATGAGATGAAGATTTTCTATTATTCAGCAACAACAAATAAAAACCTCTCCGGGAGTCAGTCCTTTACAGCATGAGCCTATAAAACAATAAACACAAATCTAACAAAGATCTAAATTAAACAATAAAACAAGCCGTAAAACAATAAGCTCAAACTTTTTTTATTATAATGACAGTAATGATTCATTTAGTTCTCTTTATTTCCCTTTATTTCACTTATATAAAAACATACCCATAACCACAAACATGATTGATCTACAAAACAGAATTAAGACATAAAAGTAACAAAACTGTGTAAAAAGGTAAAAAAACAAAACAAAAACACAACATCAACAACAAAAGTCATATTAAATCCAATTCACATAAGCATAACACATTCAAAATGATTTTTTTCTTATCAGGTTGCAGTCTATCAAATAAAACAATAATCCCAAAGCAAATGATTCCATGAATCCCGGCAAGACTAGATGCTATTTAATGACAGGCCTGTGCAATGGAATTGTACAAAGCTCCGCCTCCAAGCCTATCACCTGCTTGGCATGCAAAACACGGGTGAATAAGGGTGAACAAGGGTGAAACACCAGGGTGAAAATGCATCAGGGTGAAACAACGTGATACTTGCCGAGAGATCGAAGGTTATGTTGCCAGATAGCGGTCCCTATTGGAACATAAAACATTTTAAACTTCCGTCATAAACACGAGTCTTCCTTATCTGTTCATGGAATCGGTTCAAGTTTTAGGACTTCTATAAACGCTTTCACATTCATTTACTTTAAAAAAGGATAAGTATTATTCTGCACAATGTAATCAGACGGAATGCTACAGTCATTTTTTACTATGAGAAATCTGAAGTGCAATCTAAAAAGCAGGAATGGAGCTTGATATCTCATGAAAAAAATAAGCTCAAGAGAAAAACAATTAAGTAATAATGCACTGCATAAAACATTACAAATCAAAACAGTCTGACAATTATTTCAGTCTTGCCCCTTATTGAAAAATAACATTTATATAGCCCCCCACACACACACCATGTCTCTTCATCCACCACCAGTGTGCAGCATCTACCTGGAGGATGCGATGGCACCCCTGGTGCACCAGAAAGCTCACCACACACCAGCTTACTAGTGGAGAGGAGACAGAGTGATGAAGCCAATCAGTAGATGAGGGGATGGTTAGGAGGCCATGACGGTCAGAGACCAATGGGCAGGTCATGCTGCTACTCTTTTTGAAAGAAATCCTGGGATTTTGAATGACCAGCGAGTCAGAACCTTGGTTTAATGTCTCATCTGAAAGATGGTGCTTTTTTACCGTATAGTGTCCCCATCACTATACTGGGGTGTTAGGAGCCACACAGACTACAGGACGAGTCTAGTTCTCCCATCCAGGTACCGCCCAGGCTCAGCCCTGCTTAGCTTTAATCGGTAACCTGTCTTGGGCTCACATGGATGCTGGCCTTACTTTTTTTTTTCTTTTTAAATCTTAGCATATTTGCTACAGAATTGTACGCTAAAATATTAAAAAGTGTTCACGTCAAGTTTGAGAAAATATTTGAAATACCCGCATTTTTAGCTTGGTGGGTTTGAAAGTTGCCCTATTACAAGCTTGTGGCTAACTTGAACAAACAAACAAAAAGATAAACATGTTTTATAAAACCTGCATGAAGTTATAGTTCCCCCTAGTGGTATATTTGCATGTCTGCCAAGTGCTATATGTATAAAAGTGCTGCAGTTAATTATAACATTTTCAATCCCTTTAAATTCATGAGTCAAATAAGGTCAGTGTAGGTGCCTCCCAAATCATGTACCTATGCACTAAATAAAAATACCCCCAAAAATGACTAATGACAAAATAACTTTCTAAAAAACATAAAAATAAACATAACTGCTTCACAATTCATGATGTAGGTATGTGTGTGTGAAATTCGTCACTGCCATCTATATTCACCACTGACCTTGTTTCAATCACCCCATTATAAAAACCCCTGAAATCTTGAAGGAACTCATGGTGAATTAGTCTTCTGGGTAATTCTGATGTTACGGCTGCAGCACCCAGTTAAAGTCCTCTTAGCAGCTTTAGTTGTTTTCCAACAGGAAGTTGATTTTCAGAGCGTCCACGCCGTTCTCTTCCTGGGTTAGTAGAGAATGGAGACGGGCCGCCGTGGCCTGTTCCCGCTCACGCATGCTCCATTTTCGCAGCATGGTGAAAACCCGCATTTTGTGCTGGCTGTTGTCCTCCTCTATCTGCTGAAGAGTGGTGGTGTTCATACCCAGTGCCATAATGCCCACCTCCCTCCAGCTGTTCCCAATGCAGCCGGCCACCATCATCATCTCCTTCTCGCTCACCACCCTGGAAACTGTTAGAAAGGAAAGTCACGTAATTGAGCAGTGTGGTCATGAGCTGAAACTGAAGATGCAATGCAGAGGTTTGCATGTGACTCACTGATAATACACAGCGGCTCCATTTCCTGACGTCGTTTTGCTGTCATCTCTGAGAAAACCAACATAATTTATAGATCACTAATGACGTTAGAAGTTATGAATTTCTGCACTTAATTTTAATAGAAGGGCAAACTAAGACATTTAAAGACCTGCAGAAATTCTTTAATTTCATATAGTGCTTTATAAATAACAGAATGTTTTAAAGGAGCTCTGCATTATTAAAATAATGTTTATATGGCAAAATGCATCAATCATGAAACAAATAGATTTTTAACTATTTAAATTAAATTAAAGCAGCCTTACAGATTAAGCTTGTTATTTATATACACTTCAATGTAATCTATGTTTATATGTTCTCCTCCAGTATTTATACATTATAGCAGCTTTTCTTGCATGTAATTATCTTACTACAAGTTAAATGATTTGACTTTTTAAAATGTATTGCAAATATATTTTTAACTGTAAGACAAAATGACTATTAATAATGAAAACCAACACTTAAAATTACAAAAGTAACCATAACAAGAACAATATGCATAAAAGTCAGTGTAAGTGCAAGATCATACCTGTGTTTTTTGGCGTCTTGCGTTTGTTGATTTGCTGATTTTGAAGGAAATGCAGTTTAGGAAATGTCTCTTGCATGTCTTGTGTTTTCAGCAGCTTAAGGAACTTCAGAGCATGTCTGTTGTCTTTTTGAATGACATAATCCAAGATGTCCCGTACCTTTTCTGAACGCATGTTTGTGTCTTTGATGTTGTTGTACTCATTATTAGACAGTATGCTATTGGCATGGCAGTGCTGAAGCAGAAAATCTGGATCTCCTGTCAGAGCCTCCAGTAGCTCGGGCTTGAGTGTCCGAATGAGCTTGATGCCATCGACAGGCCCATCCATCGCCTCCTGTGCTTGGTTAGTGATGTGAAGACCTTGATTTGACACTGGTTTTCAAACTGAATATTAAAGCTGTAACAAAACCAGAAATTTCATTGTTTTAAAAAATAATAAAATACTTAGTAGTTAGCAATATAAAGAAGAGATCAACAGATGAGCATCATGGGTAGATAGCTAAGCATGATAGGTGAGATGAAGGAAGTATCTTCTTCATAGTCCCTCCCCCTTCCCTGTTTTTTTTTTTTAAACCGCACATGCTCTTTTAAAATATTAAATATACACACACACACATACAGCGGATAGATTTTAAGCCTATATGCGCGTGCTGACATTACACAAACTAATCGTTTTTGTTTTATTGTTGTTGTATATGTATGTCGCATCTTTCTTTGAATGATCTGCAAGGGACTTTCCAGTGTAGTGGCCCACTACTGGAGATGTGTCATCTTTGTTTACTTTCAATAAACGGCTATGGCGCACATTTTAATACAGCTGTACGTTGCTTTGGTTTACTCGAGAATATTAAACTATTCAGCCACACTTATTATATATGTATATATCTATTAGAAACACTGCAAACGCACACGTCAGTAGAGATAAGAGCGCGGGAAACTGAAGAGAACAAAGAGATCATCGAATGATGCGCAACATGCAACAGTTTCGATCCACTTCCGTTTTAAAATTAAACTTACGGCTACACGTTTGCGCGCGCTCTCTCTTTTCTCTTTACGATGTTTTTATTGAAGCGTAGAAACTGAAAGTTGAATAAAATTCGTCTGCACAAACATAGAGAAAGCACCAGAGGAAAATACCCTACACACATGAATGAAATCACATTACATTACGCACGAAAGTACATTTTCCTTACCTCGGTGTGACGGAGAAGTATTTGATGGCTCGTTCAGACTTCATCCGCATGTAATGTGATATTGATACAAAACAACAGCTACTGCTGCCGCCCCCTTCTGGTGTTCTTCACGTGCCTACTTTTAGTATGTAAACTTTCATTTTCAACAGCTTGTTTCCATCTCTCTCTCTCTTTAAAAAAATACTATTTAGCCTAATTATATTCTGTACTAACATGCTAAACCTAAAACTGACCCTTGACCTGTGAGTCATCAGATACTCTGAATGGGAGTGTGATGATGAAACTAAAATTCTGCCTTAGGGAAGTGAGAAAGTGCTGAGACTGAGAGAATGAATTGGAATACTATGAATTATTCAGTCTGCATTAGTCACATCTCTGTCTCATTTTGTTTGTGTCCACCTCACCTCTTTAACAGCTTTTGCACACATCTACCTTGCATATAGAAATAAAATATTAGGTAACATAATTTAATAAGAACGTATGATCAGCGTTTACATCCTTTATAATTTATAATAGCCATGTTTTGTCTGGCTCTGATATGGCCTGATTGTGGTTCAGTGAGGAAGTTTCATTACTGATCAAGTTTGATTAATCAGACGAGGATTTCAAATGAAAGCCACAAAGTTCTTTTTAGTGTTCATTTTCTATATTTGTTCTGTTTCATTATTATTTAATTTGCTCACGTATTTCTGTTTTATTTAGTTAATCATAATTAATCACATTCTAAATAAATGTTTTATTTACTTGTGTCTGTGTATATTTATTATGTGCATATAAATACACACGTATATACAGTACAGGCCAAAAGTTTGGAGACACCTTCTCATTCAATGTGTTTTCTTAATTTTCATGACCATTCTCACTGAACTCACTTGTCCAACTAAACGCAAACCGGATGGGATGGCATGTTGCTGTGGTATATGTATATAGTAAATATACACATGCAAGTAAACAAAAACTTTTAAAATGTGCTCAGCAATTTTTTTCTATAAACAACTTATGTTCATATGTGCCCATTCTCATAATTATAAAACAATTTATATCTGTCTTAATATTCCCTCTTGGTTCTCAATATGACACAATTGAGTAAAAATCATCGCCTTTCCATTAATGAAACACCAACAATTTATGAAGTAAAGTGCTTGACAAATACAGGAGAATATTTTCTAGAATTGTATTGGTCCCCATGAGAAAAATAACAGTACAGTATACAAATTTAAAATGTGAAAAGAACTAATAATGCAATACAATAAAAAAGTGAGATAAAACAAAGTATGCCATAATAAAAATAACTAAACAACAAAATATTTCCCATTATTTGATACTTTAATTTTTTTGTTTATGAAATTATGTATATATTTCTATATATAATGTTATGAAAGGAGTAAACTAACACTGTGGAATGCAGTCTCAAGCAAGACGTCCATGTGACTGAGATTAAAAAAGACTTCTAAACAGGCTCCTCTGAGAGACATCACTGTTTTGTGTTCTCACAGTTTTATTTTATATTAGGTGAGAATTTAATAAGAATCAGAATGAAGGGGGGAAAAAGAAAATAAACAAAAAAATGCTGCACTCAGCTTACAATCCTTATTGTCCTAAAGAATTTTTTCTTTTGATTTTGGGGTGAAATATGAGCAGGACATGGAGGCGGAGACTTTTGCTCACTTCCAGGAATCCTGTGGGATTCCCAGACTGACTAGAGGCCTTGTTGACTCACTCAGTTCTGTTGAGAGTCTGATGATGAACTGCTGATCTCAGAAGTGGGAGGAGCCTTACCTGCTAGGTGCAAAGCAGCTCTCTTCCCATTGGCTGAGAGGAGTCAGTATATTTCCTCACCCACAAACAATGTGAGAGTGAGCAGAGTGTTCAGAGCATTGAGAGGACAGACAGAGAAGCCACCAAGAAAACTCTCAGCACATATACTGAAACACAGCAAGAGGAGGCTTGATAGACTGCACCTTTAAAGTAAGTCAAGTTTTGATTTGTGGTTCACAGGCATTTGTTTGTGTTGATGTGTTCAGAGGGAAACCAAGCTTGTCATGTTTTGCATTTTGAAGGCATGCTTTAGGGTTTGGTTTGATTGAGCTGCTTTGCTATAAATGGCGAATTACATTAAGATACTTAATTTGAGAGATGTCTTTCTGTGTAAAACAGGTTGAGAGCTACTATAAGTAGTTGAGTTCTAAATATGTAATCAAAGTTAACTGAGCAAACACATTTCAGCAATATTTGTGCATTGCATCCATTGTCATGAAAATGTTGTTGTATGAACAACAACAAAATATTTCAGATTACTTTGGTCAAAAGATGTGGGAACCTTTCTGATGATGTGATTTAAAAGCTGAGCGCAAGGGTAAGTCAGACCTCTGGGAATAAAGTGCAGACTTGTCTAAGCATGCTGATGTGACCTGAGTGTGATATTTCTGCTTCGTTGAATTGAGCTGATGAATGTTCCCATGTCATTTAAGCAGAAGTGCATTGCGTATGTGCTGGATGGATGAGTGTCTGCTTGAAGCAAATCAGCAATTTTGGAAAGCCCTTGACTGTAATTTTGTTGACTTTTAGGAAGTCCTGACTTATGAGATGTGTCTCATCAACTGAGTCACAGCCTAGTGTCTCAATACGAGAGATCCTTGAGATAAAGTAGATCTCTCAGAATATTGAAACACAATAAAGCTCATTGTTGGGCTCCTTTGATGTGATTTTTGTTTTCTCAGGAAACAGACTACATAGCAGAATAAATCTCTGTTTATGGTTTTTATGTAAGTGGAGTAATCTGAGGTAATGATGACTCAGTTGCTGTGTCAGCAGCTTGAGTGACATTTTAACTGGGAATCTTCTTTTTACCCCAAACAAAGCCCTTTGCTCAACTGCACAGGAATTGAGGCACTTCTATAGCTAATCATTAGAATGCTATTTAAAGAATTTATATCATTGAAACCTTCTAGTTATTTACTGGGAATTTCTGATCCTAATCTATACATGGATAGCTTCCAGCAGTTTCTGTCTATTCATACCAGACTCTCACTTGTGTTAATTCATGGGTAATGAGAGGTGATTGGTTTCCTGTGAATTTTGTAAGTACCTTAACAGGGATGAGATCATGCGATAAGAGCATTGCTCCACTATTTCCTGTCAGAGCATGTCTGAATGATCAGGTGAGCAGCTACAGGTGTTGTGCACTGATGCTAAATGATGACTCATTCAAAAGGGGAGCATTTCTCCTGTTTTTGGATGTCCCATGACATGTCCCATGATTTTATGACACATCTGATTTGTGCAATCACAATACGTTGCATGGTGCCAGCTTTTTTAATGTCTGATTGTAGGGTTTTTTGTTTCTAATAAAAATTATTCGACCACATTTCTCTCTGTGCTTTGAAAATGTAAAGATTAATAGTGCTATACGCGCCATATTCTTAATGAACCCTTTAACAGTTCTTACAATGACTATTTAAAGTCAAGTCAAAACATTCTTTATTGGCATTAATTACTCCATGAAGAACCTGAACATCCATGGAAGCTTTTCTATGCAAAAAAGGTTCTTTATAGTCAAAGTTTCTTAAGATTGTGTAATTATTTAGGAAAAATGGTTCCGTTAAGAAGAAGATTCTTTGAGGAACCATGTTTCTTTTATGGCTTTGCTGCCTTTTAGAACCTTTTTCTTTAATATATGAGTTTCAAGAACGTTTTCCACTATAAAGAACCTTTTGTGGAATGAAAAGAATCATGGATGTTCTTCATGGAACCATCAATGCCACTATAGAACTATACAAGAGTGTATTGGAAAAAACATTATTTATTATCTGATATTGTAATGTATTTTAACAAGTGGTAATGAAATTTCTAATTTTTAATACATTTGGTGGTTGTTTTTTTTAAAGTCTAGGTTAAAAGCCACACCAGAGTTTTATAATCCTCAAAGAAGCAAGTTATTTTGTCTTTATTTTAATATTGAAATGCTTCTGTCCCAACAGAAACCTTACTGAAGGCATCAGGAAACCAAGATGGCAGTCAGTTCATTTCACCGTGGGCAATGGGCTTCAAAGTCCCTGCGAGTTACAGCAAAGGAGCTCTCCATTGTTGGTGTCCGTGGAAAAAACACAGCCATTGCTGAGCGATTTTCCAAGTAAGCAAATTTGATCATTTGCATATCTAAAACTGCTCCCACTTGTCCTTTAACCTCTCCAATGTGCTTTCACTTCAGCACTTTTAGTGCTCTTTAGAGCTTGTTCCTAGCCTTTTTAAAAGCTGCTGTTTTGTTCTAAATTGGTTTATGATGTTCAGACCTCTGCTCTAACATCATCAGGAGGTTCATCAGCAGAAAGAGCTGTCAACACCCAGACACATAGTTACATTTAAGTTGAATACAGTTTAATTTAATTACAACTGATATACAGTACTTTACATAAATTATATCATTTCTTGTCTTAAAAATGTAAACCCTAAAAGGCTTCATACTGAATTCCTCACTTTAAGGTCTCAGATATTGGATCACTAGTGTACTTGTTTGATTTACTGCTGCCCGAGTCATTAGAAGCTTCTCGGTCAGTGTATTTCCTGTGTGGAGGAATTTCTCAAAGCATCTGGAGTTGTTCCAGCGCATCTCCTGTCAGATTTTCTAATGCCTTTTCCAGCGTTTTGCTTTTGGCTTGCTTTCTACACCTACATCAATGACTTCACCATCCCAAGTACTGTAGATCTGCCAGCTGGCTTAGTGAGCTTTAAAGAATTCAAAGTGAAGGATTAAATGGTTTTGAATCTGATTACTGAGCTGTGATTGGTGTGGACAAACAGAAATCACGTTTTCAACTCTTGCATTTTTTTAGGCCTGCAGGACTATGACTATCATTTTGTAGTCTTTGTCACTGTTTTTCTTTCCAGTTAACCTACATTTAGAGCCAAGGGTTAGTTTGAAAGTGGACTTCCTTTGAAAACGAGACTAACTTCCTGCTTTCAAAAGTTGGGAATTTTCAAGTCTTTCCAACAGATGGTTAGTGTACCTGAAACCCCCTCAGGCAAGATTTCAAGTTTTGTTTTTAACACGCCGTGAAAATAAAACGGGAAGCAAAATCAAGACAGCCCAGTTCATCGGTTTGCACTGCTACACGTGACCACTAGGGGCCAGCAATGAAAAGGGACTTTTTACACGTTTTTAAGCAGATAAAAGGAGATGCATCCCAGAAGAGAGAAGTCTAGCTTGTTTAGCTGTTTTTTTTTTTTTTTTTTATAAACTAGCTACTCTTCATTAGTGTAAACTCTTCTGCTTCATTTCTTTTCAGGTACCAGAAGGCAGCAGAAGAAACCAGTTCAGACAAGAAAAAAGTAAGTTCTCAGAACTTTGCCATTCATTATCTAGCTCTCTTTATACTACTGCTGCTGTTGTTTAGACACATGCATTCAGTGTCCAGTTATCTCAATCCCTATTTAGACGTCTTAATCTGCAGGTAATTCCCATGCGCTTTACATAACTGGTCCAGTCAGTCTGTGTCTTCTGTATGGTAGTGTTTCTCCATAAATAAAAGTGTACGAGGAAGCTTCAGGATCTGCAGGAATGAGGATGAGCTGGATGATACTCTTGTGGATGTAGGTATTAACTATAGGACTGTATTTGAAAGGAAATGCAGCTGTCCGGTGCGCTGAGGTTTTGTTAAAATCAGGTTTTGTTGTGGGGAGGCCTTGCATTGTTCAGTGCGCTTGTGTCAGACCCCATAATTGTCTGGAATTTGAATCTCCAGAAGACATCTTAACATAAGCCAGAAGTATGTGAGCTGTTGCAGCATGCAGCAAAGGGAAGAACTAGGCTTAGCATGCTTTAGTTACTTTTGCATGTAAGCGCATCACAACTATATGAGTTATATTTAGTGCTTTTCAAACTCTTTCATCATTTGGCAGCACTAACAGTTAAATAAAATGATTATAATAGCCTATTTTTGTCAGTTCATATTTCATTAGCCTATACTTTTAAAATAGTCTTTGTTAAATCGAGCCTTAAATGTTGACTGCTTACACAACCTGGACATGTGACGAAGCTTGTAATGTCTTTCATGAACTTTCTTTTCTTTTTTTTTCCCATTTCCTGTCACTACTTCCCCTTTTTATGTTCTTCCTGGTTTGTCTGTCCTGTTTCAAGGGGGTTGGCCTAGTTCCCTCATGCAGATATTTTCTAAAGACCAGCATCTGGTGCTGCGTTTCTCCCTCTCTCATTTCCACCAGCGCAGTCTGAGGGAGCCACTCCTTTCATTTACCAGGTTTCTGAAGCTTTTGCTGTCAACCTTTTTTTCCTAACAGACTAACAATGATTCTGTTTAGCCAACCGCTACTAATCCAGATGCTGACAGGATGCTCTCAATCATCCATATCATGCTTTTCCTTGCTCTTTCTATGTGAAAAAGCTCATACAAGCTCTGGAGGTTTGTATTTGTAAATCTGTCTTGACTGAAATGACTAACTCCGTATATACTGTTAATTATTTCAGTTTAGATGGTAATAGTGCAGCACAGTCAGACTCCATTGTCTGTCACAATAAGAGTTCAGAGTAACCCCAGGAGTGAACGCTCTGCTGACAGTCTCTTTGTTCTTTACAGTCAGAGAAGTTGACTTCTTCCTCGCGCAACGGCAATCTGAGTGTCCTAAAGCAGCTCTGGGAACAACCATCCGAAACGCCTACATCTCCAGAACCCAGAACACACTCCAACCATCAGCGACACCCTTTACATCCTGGTGTTAACACCTCTCTGGAGTCCACAGACGGCCAGCTCGTTGACGGCACTGAGACCCAGCTGTTGAGCGACAGCGACCAAGAGATGGAGAAGTGGACGCAAAGAGACGTCCCCACGGTGCCTCTCAACAGTCTGAAGATGATGTTTGAGAAAGGCGAGACCATTCACAACAATGTAAGTGCAAATAATGATCTAAATTGGTGCCTGTTATCTTAATTGGGCATCTTGCCAATGTGCGAGTGAACTGAAAGTGTGTGCAGTTTAAAAGCCCAACCCACATCTTAAAAATGTGGACCAAAGTCAGTATGTTAGAATGATTTCAGGAGGATCATGTGACACTAAATAACATGTTAAAATAGAAAACAGTTGTACTACTTTTTCAGAATATTACTAATTTTGATCAAATAATAGCAGCATAACTGCAGTTTTTTAATGGTAGTATAATTTCAGAATGGCCTGTTTTTGCATCTTGGTTTGCATTCATAAAAGTTCAGGCTGGACTGGGAAGGTTGTTTTGCATTGTGACTCATAAGTGTAGTATGTAGTCTCATACGTCCCCTTAAAGTATATTAAAGCTTGATTAATTGCTGTGATCAAGAAAACTCCATCAAACTGCATGCATCTGTCTGTTCTGCCGGCTGGATATCTGCTTGTATTCAAAACATTCAAGAGACCGGTCATGCTGTGAGTCACATGGTCTGTGATCATGAAGACACCAGTGTGCTTCTCCAGTTTCTGTAGGTTCACTGCTCTGAAACAGCCTGGAGGATGACTTTTTTTAACTTGTGTTGTGTAACCTTGCATTACGTCTTAATGCAACTTGCTAAGTCTAGCATGACTTCTCCTACTGTTCATACTTGGAGAGAGGAAAAAAACTACAATACTCTAACGTTGTAGTATTAAATCTTGTCGGAAGACATGGAGGTCTAGTTTTACTGAAGCTTCTTTTGAAACCAGATCCACTGATTTTGAAATTTTAGGTCTATTGTTCTCTGCTAGTCTGTGTGGTGGAAGATGACAGGAACATTCTTGTGGTGTCTTTTTAGTCATGCCCCGACATTTTGCTTTATTCTTTAATCGAATAGTTTCCTTTAAAGGTTACGTGTTGAAAATGTACTGGGATTCCTCCGTACACAATGGTGTCTCTTGTTTGTTCCATGGCCTGTGAAGGAAAAGAGTAAGCTGTTTTGAAGTAGCGTGGGTGAAGGAGAGGGAAAGACTGAAAATGAATGCATTTTTCCCCATTGTACCATCAATAGGTTTTAAACGTCCCAGTACACACTGAACTTAGATCCACATCATAGTTAGTGGTTCTCTGCTAAGACAAACATCATTGTTTCTTATTGAGGTTAGAGATTTTTCCCCCATCCCTAATCCAAACTTTCAGTTAGTTGTGAATCCAACCATACATTTCATGGAAACCAAATGACTCGAAAGAACACTGATTCGGTTTCTTGAGTTCACTTCAGCTCACAAATCAATGATCTGGTTGCAGCAGACTACATTTGTTGTGCTTTTTTTGACATTTTTAACTTGGTAGTGACATTGATGGATAATTGGTATTCAATATTAAACTCCTCACCCTCTCAAAAGACATTTCCATCATTAAACAGGGATGTTTTTCGCTCATTAAAAGTTTTGCTGTTCTCACCGGGGGGCTGATGTCATGAGATAAACGTCCACATGATCACTGCAGGGTTCAGGCTCTCTGCTCTCATCAAAGCCAAGCTTCTTTCCTTTAACCTGAGGGATGGTCATGAGGGAGAGAGACTGACTGAATTAATTATCTAACTGCTTCAGCAGTTTTTATTTATTTTTAAAAAATGCTTTAGAGATTTTCTTTATGAATGTTGCTGAATATTGAATTTGGGCTACTTTGGAACGTCTCTGTAACCGCACTTTCTCAGCACTTCATTACATCCAGTCATAGCTGGGAGCTGAATTGAGTAATGAAGTGTAGACGCATTTCATAAGAATCTAGACTTTCACAGATGTTTTACCATCCAGTGTGCGTCATTAGTTCAGTTTATCTTTTAAATTATTTTGCTATATTGTGTGAATAATAATAATAATAATAATAATAATGCTAAAAATAAATTAATAATAATAATAATAAGTGTGTGTTTACCCTAAACTATTACTGAAATAAAAAAGACAACAAAAATGATCAAAACTGTAATATTTAAAAAATAAAAACATTTTTTTTATTGGCAATTAGGCTGTATAATGTTTTTTCTAACTATTATAATAATAATAATAATAATAATAATAATAATATTATTATTATTAAATTATGTGTGTGTTTGTATATATGAACTGAAATAAAATTAATAAAAAACAGCCATTTAAAAAATATATTAAAAATGAAAAAAAAAAAAGGTAAAACATGAGCTAAAATAAAAATTCATCATTTAAAAAAATGTGCAAAATATTAAAATATAGCATCTTAATAATTCTTAAAAAATAAATGAAATGTAATTATAATAAAGTGTGTAAATTTATAGATGAATATTGATTAAATATGACAATCCTCAGTTTAAAAAAAAAGTAAAAATCATCCTTTTGCCACTTTATAAAATATGAAATGAAATGAAAGTGTATTTAATCTTTTCATGATTTAGATCTAGTGTGTGTATCTTTTGTCACAGATTTTATTCTCTGATAACATAAGGACACTCCTCATTTTTGGCAGGCTGTGGCTCAGATGTTCCCATCTTTTGTGTGTTTTGGATTAATAGAGGGTCTTTTGTCTGGGCTGATGCCCCCTATGGCTGCGCTGCCTTCGCCTTTTGTACTGTGTTTATTTCCCGCTCCCCTGGTGTCGACACACCAGCCTGGAGACGCTGCACTGATGCCTGGCCGGCTGGTTTCTGATGGCTAATCCACGACCGGGGGGTGGGTCGGTTTCAGCCCCCTTGTTGGATTTAGAGGTTCAAGCAGCTGCCTACCCCACCCTCTCAGCCCTCCCCCTCTCCATCCCTCCCGCTGCTGCCAGCAAAACACTGGCATGCTCACCGTCTCTAATCTGCTCTCAGAGTACTGCCGGGCTTTAGGCAGACAGACTCGGCTCTGTAAATCTCCAGGAATCACGGCGGACCGCCCGTTGTTGTCTGTCTGATTTTAAATAGGTAAGGCACGTGGCTTTCAGATCGATACTGTTATTGGTACATGTGGAAACTCTCTGTTGGGTGGGATGATGTCAGTTTTAGTTCCTGTCGGGCTGCTTTTCCTGAGAACAATGACAATGAACACAGCAGACTTTTTGGAGGATGTGTTTGTCCTGGGATTGACCGCACTGTTGCAGGACCGTGTTTGCTAGGCACTTGAAAAGTAAATGCTTTTGTTTGAGTGTCATATTCAGAAAAGAAAGCTGAGACGTAATATCACTACATAAAGAATTACAACATTTCCCCATATTTCTTTTAACAGCTAGATTATTTATTGTAAGCCTGTGATTTGAATGAAAAGTTTAAGGTTCAAACATTGTCACTCGTTGTATCTAATATTTCACAATCCAGCCACATCAACAGGGTCTGTAACTGCTGTGGGATCAGTAACAGGGGCTGATGTGTCTCAGTCTGGGTGGTGTAGAGTTGCATGAGAGCGGGTGTGCTGGTGGTGTTGTGGCAGTAAAGCCAGACGCTGGTGTCTGTCCACGGCTCTCTCAGAGCTCATTAGAGGATTATTGATGCTAGTGGAGAAGCTGGCCGGCCAGAGAAGGAGATATGTTTAAACACTGCTGTCATGGCTTTAAATGTCTCTTGTCACCTTGCTAATTAGTGCTGTTTACTAAAGTATTACTTCAGCTCATGGTTTGGGGGATTGCAACAAACCCCTTACCCAAAGTCTTAAACTTTGGGGTGTCATTTTGTCCTGCACTGAATAAGGCTTAATATTAAGAGATTTGTATCTCTTTATTTTTGCTTCCAACAGATTAAAAAGAAAATCCTTAGGACTTGCATTTGAAGGAAGAACTCTGGTGTTGCCAGGTCCTCAATTTTCCTGCAGAATTGAGTTACTTTCATACTGTTGCTGCAGGTTTTTTTTTTTTTTTTAGTTAAGCAAAATCTTCTACCCAGGGCTGCGTTTCCCAAAATCTATGGTGGTTAGTTCCGTTGAACTTTCTTTGTAATGACGGAATGTACCATAAGTAAGGGACCAATAATAGCTTTTTGAGTACCTCCCAGAAGAGATCTAGCAATACTTTAGCAACTACCCACTCACTGATAGTATGAGGAACAGGACATTGAATGGAATTGAGATCAAGTATGCATAGAAGTCTATGAAATTGCATTGAATATCCCGTTTCATTCGGAAACGCTTGGCATTCAAGTAGTAAAACGGGTGTCAAATGGCCAGTCACACTGACTTGAAGGACTTCTTAATGCTCTCTTTGTCCTTTTTCTGTGCTTAGCACTCTTCATCAACACACGTTTCTTTGTCTGTTTTAGGTGTCCAGAGAGCCTGGCAAAACAGGAGAAAGTGGGTCCGACAACATGGAAGATAAAGGTACAGAATCAAATGCAGCACTAAGCACAAACACACCACTCTTGTACAATATGTTTTCAGTTACATGATATCGCATCTTGAACTTCCTGCTTCCTTTTTGCTACACTGTAAGAATCCATTTTCTGGAAAGTGCTGATGGCAGTTCTGTGGAAATTCCTGTTTCCCATTCCTACTTTGACCTCATGGCACATACTTTTTTTTTTTTTTCCCTCCATTGTATTTCATTGAGTTATTAGAGACCCCGCTGACTAATCTGACTCCTTTTCTTCTGTACTTCACAGAAAGTCTTGACTCCGGAGTCAAAATGGTGGAGTCCACCCCTCTTAGGGACCGAATGGCCATGTACCAGGCAGCTGTGACTAAGCACGATTTCCCTTCCTCCCCCACTGTGAGTGACAGCCCCTTCCACCCCACTTCATCACAAACACTCCCTCAGTATGATTTCATCACATGCAAATGTTCAGTCCTTCTGCTGACACCATTTGCATCTGTTTTGAAGAGATGGTTCAACCCAAATTGAGAAGTCTTGATAATTAATGCATGAGTTGGACTCCTCTGGTTTATTTAGATTTCAGAATAATGACATGCATTAAAGCCAGATTTTCTAGAGGTTACAGCTATATAAGTATATAGATTTGATGGTAACCCTTTTCTATGATTTCAATCTTCACTGCATTTTCAATGTAAGGTTAAAAAGTGATTCTTTTGTGTTGCATCCTAAAGTTTTGAAATGCCTTCAGTGTGATAATGAGTTTTGGGTGAACTGTTCCTTTAAGGGAGCACATGCACAAAGATAACCTTTTCCCTTTTTGTGTTCCTGGTTCTGGCAGAGCGAACCAGCAGACAATGAAGTCCGCAGTCACAGTGGGAAACAGAAGGAAAATGTGCCGCCTGTGTCTCCTGATGTGGTGAGAACTGACATGAAATACTTTCTGTTTGAACAGACCCTACTGTATCTGCTCTTGTTAATATATATATGATCCTGGTCTTATTGTGTTTTCATAATCATTCATCAAACAACTTGCCCCACATCTGAGTTTCTTTTTTGACTGACAGCATGAATCCCTTCCCTTCCCTTTTTTTTCAACCTGACTAGTCTTCCTCCTGCTTTTCATGATGCAGTCAATTCCCATGTTTAATTTTTGTTAAGTGTAATGTTTTAGTCAGATTTCACATTTTGAAACTGAAAGGGTTTCATTTTAACACAACAGACGATAGCATTATTTTAAAAGCAGTAATGCTCCTGGCACTGCATCCTTAACTAGGTCTCTTTCTATCTGCAGAGCTCTGAATCCAACTCTATGAAAAGTCCTAACTCAGACAGGAATGGTGAGTCTCTTACAATACAAAGTGAATTCTCAACTTGTAGTCATTAATCTAAGTTCAACTGTATTTCAACACATGGTGAGAACTGATCAAGCTTTATTTTATGACTAAACTAAGCTTTTTATCAAATATTGACTTTGAAGCCAGCGCCCTCTAGAGGTAGTTTTGCTGAAAGGCCAACACTGTTCTCTTGTTTTATAGGCTCTGTTATAAGTCCTGAACAAAACCAGGCTAAAACTGTTCGGGTAAGCATTCAATCCATACTAACATTTATTTTTATCTTTCTTTAGTAACATTCAGTTTTATATCTGTATATTTTTCTAAAACATTTGTATGTGTTTTGTGCACTTGTAGATGTTTCGTCTGCCTGTCCGTGAAACCTGCATCATGTGCCTTAAGACCGTGTACCCGCTAGAGAAACTTGTAGCCAATCAGCAGATTTACCACAACACCTGCTTCCGCTGTGCCTACTGCAACACTAAACTCAGGTGAGGACATGGCCCTGATCCTGTACTGAAACAGGAGGAGGCACAAGACTAGGGTGTCCCATTTGTCAGTTTATGTTAGAGAAGGGTGATTACAGTGTTGCTTTTACAGTTGGATTTGTCCACTGTATTTTGTAATTCATTTATTATTCAAGTAATTTTTTGGTTGCACTTTATTTTGATGCAAAATAACCAGTGGGAAAGTATGGTTGATCATAAGCCTAAAACAGATATTTCCTGAAAAATGATCCCTCAAATCTGATTGGTTGATTGGAAATTTTGATCCAGGAACGTCTTCGCGCTCACTATATAATGCATTGGGGGTTAGTTATCTTTCAGACAGTATCTTGTTATCTGAAACATTGGCCAAGTGACATGTCCACAGCAGCAGAATATGGTAGGCGGTTCTGTATTTGAGTTTACGTTCACACACCTCGATTGTTTACAAAAGTGGCAACCGGTTTCAGGTCGCACAACTGCATGTTGTCTATTGCTACTGGAAAGCCATATCTAGTTCCATATTTCATTTTTTGTATTTTTTGCTGCTCTCCAGTCAGAAATAAACAGTAGTTAGCTAAAATAAAATTAACCGACGGAGTATGTTAGCTGTGATAAACTTGAACAAATATGCAGTAGGCTGTATCTCCAACATTTACTGTGGTTACACAGGTGACATTGATTCATAGATTTTTTTCTTTTTTTGTTGAAGTCATGTGGCTTTATGTCTTTATTAAAATATTTCCTGACAAAATATTTGTTTTCAGTAAAAAGATCTAGAATGCAATTTCGCACAGGGCTGTATTTAAATGTCGAAGTTGGTTTGTTTCTAATCTTTCACTCTGTTTTGCCGCCCTCTTTTGGTCAGTCTGGTGAACTACGCCTCTTTGCACAACAACGTCTACTGCAAGCCACACTTCTGCCAGCTGTTTAAAGCAAAGGGCAACTATGATGAGGGATTTGGCCACCGACCCCACAAAGAGCTCTGGGAGGTGCGAGAAGAAGGAGTCGAGGAGCAAGTGAAGCTGTCACCTCAAGAAACCACATCCAGCCCAACGGTAGAGGAATCTCCGCTGGTGAAAGTTAACGTGCTCGCGGCCACTTTAGAGACTCGAACCCAGGCCGCTTCTGAAAGGGTGGAGAAGCCACTGGAGATGGGACGACTCAAGATATCCTGGCCTCCACAGTCAGAAGGGGATGAGAGCGCAACCCTTGGATCTTCAGACGCCAGTGGCATCAAACCCATCCGCCCGAAATGGCCTCCAGAGGGCGACACAGTACCAAGCAACTCGGACCAGTCTGATCTCCCGAAGATTCGCAGGAGCGTCTCGCTCAAGGAGAGGAGCAAGCCGTTTTCCATCTTCAGCTCTGCTACTGTCCCTCAACCCAGCAAGGTTTGCCAAAGATCTCCTTCAACTGAGAAGCCAAGCTCTGAGGAGGAAATGTCACCCGTTTCTTCAACCACCGACACGGTGATCTCTTCCGAAGACATGACCGAACACAACCAATCAGAGGAGGAGGAGGAACAAGGTGAAACAGAAACCAAGGAGGAAAAGATGGAACAGGAAGAGAGAGTGGAAGCACAAGAAGACTTTTCCTCGCTAAAATGCAGCTCACCAGACAACAGTCCTTCATCACCGCCTGAGAGCGAGTCTGGGCTGGATGCCGAGGAGAACCAAGCCTCACAAGATGTGGGCTTTTGGGATGGAGAAGAAGCTGAAGAAGACAGAGCTGATGTCTCTGTGGAGGACCTCATTAAGAGGAACCGTCATTATTACGATGAGGATGAGGATGATGTGGTCTGAGCGATAGTGTAGATATCCATGAACTTTCATTTCCCAGAAGCACCAGCGTATTTTCATGTAGTATCCGTCTGTGGGTCTTTGTCTGTCTTTCATGCAATTTTTTATTCATGTGTTCAGCTTATACATGTGCCTATAAATGTAAATGAACTAAAAACCAAGTAGTTAACAGGTTATTCATAAGGTTTCTCTAGTCTAGATGATGATGATGCACTAGAGTTCATACGGTCTCTTTAAGTCTTCAGTCTAGTTTTATGAAATTTTAATCTGTTTGGTACTTTTTCTATGTTTTATATTAATAGGCTGGAATATTTAATTCAGCTGCTGTTCCAACTTGCATATCTAAACCATTTTAAAAAAGGAAAAAAAGTTACTATTGCTTTAGGAAATTAATTGGATTATTAGGCCAATCTTAGTGTTTAATTCAAGCACCCATCTTTTTTTATTTCACACAAGTGGTCTATCACTACTGTAATGCACTTGGATGTACTTTAGAGGTTCAACACCCCCAGCTGCACCACATTTGATAGGATTGGCAACCTTTGGAATGTTTTAGTTTATTGCAAAATTGTATTTAACTATTTTAAGTGTCACTTTTTATCATGGGACCAAATATCTTGGAATACTTTTGTTTCAAATAAATGTACTACTACAAAATCTGGAGTGAGAGTCTTATTTCTATTTTATTTTTTTACAAATATAAAGAGCATTTTTTTTTCTAGTGAGCATTAAACATTTTTATTTTTAATGTCATTTTTCGCTTGTAACTGTAACCAGCGGGAAAATCTGACAAAGTATCAGTTGATCAATTTACAAGAGTAATTTTAATTAAAATATATAAAATAAAAAATATTCTCTCTCTCTCTCTCTCTCTCTCTATATATATATTTATATAAGAAAGACTAATATATAAAAATCACAAACATGCACCTGTTTAGTAAAAGGATATAAAAAGAATGAATGTATTATAACTGGGAATTTGGTTACTTTAATGCAACATCACTTTGAAATCTGCATGTTTTACGATTAGACTTAACTATTCAGAAATCAGTGTATTTCCACTGGTCACATTTTGACAACTCAGTATTTTGTCCTTCTGTCATTAATCTTGTTAACGCACAATAACAAGGTGATTTAAATATTATCTGCATGAATACTATTTTGAGACGGTCATTATCAGTGAAGAAAATCTAAATTTAAATGTCTCTGGTTATGTAACTTTGCACCATTTCATTTCTAGTTAAGAATTATGCATTAAATAAATCAATTTTTTTCTTATACCCTTCAAGCTGCAAGCGTAATTTCAATTACTCATGT
This sequence comes from Enteromius viviparus, assembly GCA_032353835.1. Lineage (NCBI taxonomy): Eukaryota > Metazoa > Chordata > Actinopteri > Cypriniformes > Cyprinidae > Enteromius > Enteromius viviparus. Next base: position 732,337 of record JAUCNO010001323.1, read on the forward strand.
AACAGGCGGGATTCGAAAGGTTAATGTTCAAGAAAAAAAAAGGGGGAAAAGCATCCCTGGAGGTAAAAAATGTATGAAAAGGAATTTGACTTCAATCCCAAGTACAGTTTGTGTGGAAATAACCGTTTCTTTATTATGTACACATTAGCAAAAGAGTGCATGCTACAATTAGAGCAACACATCAACATATTCAACGCAAGTCTCCATTTAGTAAGACTGTGTGAAAGCAAAACGATCATCGCCCATTTATGCGCCAAACAACCACATTCCAGTGGAAGAATTCAGATGATCTTGGAGAGGACAACCGCTTGGCTTTTTGCATAAGCTTAACTGATAGAGGTATTTGGTTTTGGCTTCCTTGTGCTGTCAATTGATGTCTGAAACACAAGCAATTCTTTATGTTAAATGATCTGATCTGGAATATTCATTTCACCACTAAATGGAAAGGCTTTAGTCGACGGTGACACCCATTCTTCTCTGTAGAACGACAATTTTTCTCATCAATTCTCAGTTAATGTATTTTGGGTGAAAAATAGTAGCAGAAAATAGTCTATGATAAACATGCTGGGTGTTATAAATCAATGAGGATGCTTTGAAACCCCATGCATCATGTCAAATACCACTATGGCTATATTCAGAATAGCATACTGTTCTTGTTATTAACTTTTATGCATAGAAATGGCAAAATGTGCACAGTAGCATCTCCCACAATGACCTTATGTTTCTAGAATGGCCGCTGCTATTTTAAAACAAGCTGTATTTTGATCCAATTTTGTGTAAAAAAAACAAAACAAAAACAAAACCATAACTGAATTCCACACTCTGTGATGCAATGAGCTTGTATGTTGACCAATATTAGTTATCTTTGCATTTTCTATGGAAGCCCAATTCTGCCCAAAGATAAAAATATATATATATAATATATATATATTTATAATATAATTTAAAAAAAAAAGGAAAGGTGACTTTGTCTCGCAATTTTTGAATGCTTACCTTCTCCCACAGAATTCTTGCAATTGTGTTTTTTTCTAGAGAATTAACAATTGAATAAAGTAACTGCATTTTCCCCTCACACTTTCAAGTTCTCATAATTCAAGTTTTTGTTTTTTCTCGTGCCACAGAATGAAAAATCGATTTTTTTTGGTTTTACAGAATTGTGATTTTCTATTTTGCAACTCACTTGCAATTCTTACAAAAATAAAATTAAGGTACTCTTTTTTTTTTTTTTGCAAGAAAAAACTGCTTTGTGAGATCAGTGACCTTTTTTTAATTCCATGGCCAAAACAAGCTTGCAATATTTCACAGCGTTTCTCCACTCTTAAAAAAGCAGTACGCAATATCTTATTCTGAACATAACCAACAACCTGAGATTCCATTTAACAAACCAAATAACAATACAGAGAAAAATTGGATGATATTTGAAGACTTTGTTTATAAGACATGTTGGAAGAGAAAATATATCGACAGGAACAAAATTAGATATGAAATTTGGCAAGTGTGAAACCTATTTGTTCCGTAAGTGATATGTAACAGGACAGAAGAAGGGCATTATTGCAGAGGTGTGCAAAATGGCATTTGTAGAGAGGTCTAGAGCGCAGCGTAACAGCCGCTTCTCTAAAGTGCTTGTAGGATTTGTGAACCACACCAGCTAACATTACAGTGGACATTTCCTGAATAAACAGCTCCATGTTTTCCCACTCCAATGCTGAAATATCTGACAAAATGTCCACAAACTGATGTAAAAATCTACATTTACAGGAAAGCCTGAACTAAACAAACAAGCGGTTTAAGAAGCATTCACAGACAAACATGAAGCAGCTGATTAGCGGCGTTCTTGCTCCCTCTGGTCTGGAGCTGCTGAATGCGTTACCTGATGACGGATGAGAGACAATACAACTCGCCTCCGCTGACGTCACAATAACTTCATGCTATTCGCCGACAAACCCCTTCCCCTCAACCGCTGAGTTTCAGACAGAAATAATAGCGAAACATGGCACTTTTTAAATATGACATTCAAAATGAATCACATTAAGAGAAACAACTGTAATGCGCTTCCATCACCTTCACAACAAATTTGTGAGAGGGAGTGCTTGTGGAAACCGGTGAACTTTATAACATTATTATATTTATTGATCATTTATTAATAATCATTAACACCCTCATGCTGTAGGGCAGGGGTGCTCAACCCTGCTCCTGGCGATCGACTGTCCTGCAAAGCTCAGCTCCAGCTGTAATCAAACGGTGTGTTTGATTAGAGTTGGAGCTGAACTCTGCAGGAAGCAGGGTTGGGATCCGCTGCTGTAGGGTGTCTACTAGTTAATATGATTGATTTTGCGAAATATGTTTGTATAGCAGCCAGTACATTAACTTACATATGTACATGTACTTTAAAAATATAATTTAATATTTGACACATTTTTAATAAACAAAATGTATCTTTGCACAATTTTTTCCCCCTCCTGGTCATCAGTTCTTTTGAGGCCCAATATTAACCATTTCATGCCGCAAACCCCTGTATTCGTGGTTTCACAGTAAACCGTTTGAAGCTGAGGTGATCGCAGTAGATGAAACATGCCCTGGAGTGTTAGACGTGTTAAACTTGCATTTTGAAGTGCTTTGAAACGTAAGAAAGACAACCGAAATCTCAGCATAATTTTTTTGGTCTTTTCCATCCTCCTGTGGCTTGGAGATGTTCCTCGTTTATTATCCGCTGAGAGGATGGAGGTCCACCTTCACCTTTTCTCCGCTGCTGAGCATCCCGATAGTGGGGTAAAACCCTCCTGCCGGGACAACCGCTTCCCTCCTGCCGATTATCTTGCCGTTCCGGGTGAAGAACACCTAGATGAGCACAGAGGGGTGACAGTGAGTCAGCATTTCCACAGCTGAGACAGTCCTGCTACACATGCTGAGGACAGGTTTTTGAGCACTTTTATAACTAATAAGCCTTTCCAGGCAAACAAGTGAAATATCGGAGAGCAAATTCTTCTTGACCGCATCTGGTATATCCTGTAACCTCGGAAGACTGCTCTTAAGGGGCATCGATCTAAGTGTGGAAGCGAGTATCTAAACTCTGACCCAGTGGGCAAAAATGAACAGCACTGTGTTTAAGTCATCGCGTCGAGTCGACAGTCAGAAACTCGCTGATTACAGAGTTGCACAGTGCAATTTTTGGCATGGAAGGCTCTTGAGAGTGAAACGTCCTGCTGGGAGACCTCAATGCATTAATCTTCTGAAAGCTTAAAGCATTTGACTTGATGAAGGACCTACTCCAAGTGGCTTAAAAACTACATGAAAACAAATAATGATGATTAGTTTTACTTTTTTAAGTGCTGAAAGCCTCAGTTCTGATAGCTAAACAAGAAATTCACGACATCTATCAGTCAAATAGTAAAACACACACCCACCCACATACAGAGACACACATTCATCTATTACATTTAAATACACACACACACACACACACACACACACACACACACAACAGGTAAAAAGTTTGAAACAAAAAAAGAAAAAAAAAGTCTCACCAAGACTACATTGATTTGATTAAAACTCCTGTAATATTATTACTAGTGCTTAATCAATTAATTGCATACAAAATGATTGTTTTTGTTTACATAATATATGTGTGTACAGGGTATAATTATATATATATATATAGAAAATATTTACTTTTTTCTGAAATATACACATGCATGTGTGTTCATTTATATATACATATATATATTTATTTTGGATGTGATTAATCACATGACAGCACTAATTATTACAATTTAAAATGATTGTTTCAAAATATTTCAATGTAATTTATTCTTGTCATTGAACGACATTCCAGCTTCTGTGGTTATTTTCAGGGCGAGAAATATTCAAAACTGAATTCACGAATATCCCGTTTTTAGAATTGTTTATTTTTTTTAAACTCCAAAACTGTATTTGGCTTAACTCAAAAAAGTTAATTGAATAAAGTTTCAAACCAGGACAATCCAATATAACATGCCTAAAACAGAAAGAAAGCGTTGGAGGATCTTACCCTGGTATTAAACACTTGTGTGTCATCCTGGGATGACCAAGTCTACAGGAACAGTATAAACTATCTGGTCCCATTGGTTAGAAAGTTGATAGGAAGTTCTTTTCTAACATTGGGACTTATTTCATGCTATATAATCATTGTATATAGATCCCCATCTTTTTGCCATATGTTATTAACATAGCAAGAAATTATTGCCAATAAAGCTTCTATTGCAGCAGAGTCGGCTTCCTCGTTTCCTTTGATTCCACTGTGCCCCGCGTACCCAATAGGCATGGGATGATCACCGGTTTTAAGGTTTACCGCGGTTTAAAAAAGTCACGGTTTCAAAATCGCAAACAAAAAAAGTTAGACCGTTCTCACGATATGTGCATTTTTTTGTGTGGTTAAAGTGAAAGCGCAGGAATAGGTTGTGTGTGTGTGTGCGTGTGTACCTGCAGAGAAAACAATGCAGCCCCGCCCCCACCGGTTACTGCTAGCAGGCGCGTGCGTGTATGTGATTGTGCACGTAATCCACAGTCACAGACTCGTATGGCGGCAAATCTATGCCAATAATACGCGAGCGAACCCTGATGCTGGCGCGCACACATACGCGCATATAGAACATTTATATGATGTTTCCTAAAATAAAATGTACTGTGTTTAGTTGGGAAAGAGTTGTTTTTTTACCTGGACATTTAAATATAACATTGTAGAGCAGTTATTACAATACCGTGAAATTTTTGTCCAAGGTTATCATACCATGTCAGAATACCCAACAAAACCAGGTACTAAAATTATGTGTAAAAAAACCCTTACAAGAACTGGATGATCATTCTTAAGGGATAACATAGCTTGAAGAAAAGACTCCATAGTCTTTGTATAGTCCAAAGCCAGGATGATAGCCTTTGCTTCAGCTGTAATATAATAGCATTAGCTTCTGCTAGGGTATTGCTATTCCTCTTTATTGGTGGTTGATCACAAATGCAGATGATACATGGTCCTCTGATTTTGATAATGTATTTATTTATTTATTTGATTGATTGACAAAAACTATTTCCACATTCTGCCTAATGTCCTTCAAACAAACTTGTGGGCAGACCCGACTAATAGATAATGAGAATCGTTGTTGATTATTTTCATTATCGTTAATAATCAATGTTATTGATTAGCTGTTGCAGCTCTACATATGATGGAAACGTTTCTCTGATTAAAGGAGCTGTTGTTATTTGTTATTTGGGTGAGTTTCAGATGCTTTGATTCTTGTTAAATCTAAAATGATTTTTGTTTTTTGGATTTTTACAGAAATGTGCTTGTTCCAGTATGCTTCGATCCACCTTATGATTACGTAAATGTGGTTTGATCCGATATCCAAAAGTTTGGATGTGTTTTGGTTTTTGTTCATACAAGCCTGTAAGTGGAGGTAAGAAAACAGGACAATAAGCTGGATTAATAGGTCTTTAGCCTGACTGTATATTGTAAAGCTAATGTGCGACATCTGTTTTCTAGAGAGAGTTCATTTGCTTCTACATATAAACTTTGCACTGGTGATGTTCTAAATGCCAGACGATGAACTGATGATTCCTGCCTGATATTTATACTTCCATAATCCAGACGTGAGTATTAGTGTCTTATATAAAGTACTGAACTCTCTGCACCTTATTAGGTTTTTGCTTAAACCTTTAACATATTCATGACTTTGAGACCTTTATCTTTTAAAGTCTTTATGTGAGGAATAAAGCTCAGTTTATTATCAAGGATCATTCTAAGAAATTTGTTTCCTTAACCACTTTAATAGATTCTCCATCCAAAAATATCTTGCTCGAGATCATAAAGAGATCATAGTTGACAAAAATGCGTACAAACAGCTTTTGTTTTTGAAAATGTAAAAGCATTTGATATCGACCAGGTCTGCATTCTGTTAAATATTCTGCTCAACTCTTTCCATGAATTTAATTCTGCCATTACAATGAATTGTGACTCACCATGACCTTTCGACCCTCATGTTCTTGTTCAGGATCATCCCCCTCTTCCTCGTCTTCATCGTTCAAATACAGTAAATTTTCGACACGCCCCTGCTTCGGCCGTACATCAGCAGCATCCCAGTCATCCATTTCATCTGACAGAGAAACAAATTAAACTGGAAGCACACTTAAAAACTTGGACTACAGTCCAGAATATCAGATCATCTTCTTTAATGAGCACAACATAACGTGTTCTTACCTTCATAGTCCAGCGCATAGTCCCGAGGAAACATTATTCCACAGCCCATGATGTCCCCTTCAAAACAGCGAGGGCCAAACTGGTCTCCTACTCCACTTCCGTGGAAGATCTTCCCATCGTCTATGAGCAGATATAACGGACCGTTCAAATGCAAGAAATAATTCAATGTTTGAAAAGATTTCTATTTTAAATTAATACTGCTTTTATTATATTTCTATTCATCTAACTCCTAGATAAATATATTATGGCATTAAAACATTCTGTTTTCAACATTAATCTGAAAGGTTTTTGAGCAGCAAATCATGTGACTCTGAAGACTGGAATAATAAACAATGCTGAAAATTCAGCTTTGATCACAGATAACATTTATTAGTTATAAATTTAGTTATGTATTAATTTTATGTCATAATGTTACTGTTTTCGTTGGATTTTCACTGCCTCCGTGAGCACAAGTGACTTCTTTAAATATAAAATACAAAAATTAATGATTAGCCAAATTATTACCAACCATAATCCTTTGAACAGCACTGCACCATATGCTCTGTAACTAATTTTCACACATGTAATACAAATTAATGAACCAAAAGACATGGCGCTAACCACAAACACCAAAAGCAGAACAGTATTACCATATTCCCATATGGGACATGGTCTGATCAAGCCATGACTTCATGACTTCAATATCATCAAACACAGTAACGAAAAAAAAACCCATCTCGTATCTTTTCATATTTTTTAAGCAGAAAACCCTTGATGAACACTGGCATGACTATGGTCACATGTACGGAGGTGCTCTATTAATTTAAGCGCTACCTCCACCTGAAACATCATCTGCTGGTGTCGCTGTTGGACAGTATCACCACAGGCAAAATTAGTGATTTACAGTGTTTGATGTCATATTTCATAATATTTGTTTCTGTACCGCGTCTCATTATCTTTTTAAAGCCACCCTCGAGGCTGACCCATTTACAGTCACCGATGGAGGTGAAAACGTATCACAAAGCAGAAACTAAGTTAGTGCCTCTCATCGGAGCGCTGTGAAGACCCGACGTGAACCTGAGCACTAATGCTGCATTCCTCACACATTTGCTCTTAATGATCCAGAGAAGCCTTACGCTCTTCATCCAGAAACTGACAGGATGAAAGGAGACGTGTTTTCATGCCTCTGTATGTCTCTTTCTCCTTGTCTTGTATAAGGAGATAACAAAACAAAGAGACAACAACAATCAAGAGCAAGTGAAAGAAAAACACGGAAAGGTAGCCTGCAGACAAAAAACCCTCTTGCAGTGTGTGGCTGGTAAATATTTGTGGAGTTGTCATGGGACCCGTTCCCAGCTCAGGATACTGTTTAAACAATCCCTATCTGAACATGCGGAGGGAGATGAAGACACTGTATCATTATGATTCCCATGTGGGCCTCTGTCCCAACACCACACTCTGCAAACACCGCGACCGCTGAGGGAGAGGAAGGCGACTAAAAATAGACGTTTGGGTTTGGGCGCACGCTCTCATTGAGCCTGCTGGAGAGCTTTTAGGCCCTCTGGCACCCGAGCCGTCAGGAAACGGTACACCCGGAGCGAGGAGAGGGCTTTCCTCAAATGTCAGAGCTATTCTCTGGAAAAGAACGGGAACGTAGTCTAGCTTCCGCAAACAAGAAGGCCACTTTATGAGCCTGGCAAATACGAACGGAAAAACCATTTGCTTGTTCGTGTCATCAATATTTTTAAGTAACCTTAAAGGGAAGGGTCAAGACGCCCTGCTAAAATGAGACATAAAACAGTGATTTGGGGTGAAGAGATTCCCTGCCAGCTATTTCGACCCACTTGGCACCGTCAGCGGACGAATTAAAGCAAAAACAAATTCATCACCCCAACCTTCCAGCTTTATTTCTCCATCAAAATGAGATACAAATAGCCCCGCTGTGTTTGGCTGTGATGCGTGTGAGGACGCCGACCCCCAGAGTGACATATCAGTGGCTGTAACGTGTTTCTACGAGATGACTAACAGGATTATGAGTCATAGATTTGGGCCTCTTATAGATCAGGGCAGGACAATGAGTCATGCCCCCCTGATCTGACCCGCTTCTGTGCCGATGCCAGACCTCCATCAGCGGGTGCCGCAATGAGGCGCAGAGAAGACATGCCCCATAAATGCAGCACCACAAAAGCTGACAAGAGAGCCTGACACTCCTCGAGGTGCCGAAGACAAACTGCATCGCCCTGATGAGAGTGATGATGTGATGGAATGTTTCACACTCGAGGAGAGCACAAGGCCTGGGTCAATTCACTAGCACTTCTGGAGGTGCACTGGTACAAAGTTTAGCTTTAAAATATTAATTACTGTGAGGTTATGGTCAATAACCTTTAAACGGGCCATTTTCTGAAATGTTATTTATCTTGACAGTTAATACACAGAGCCGCAGATCACTGACAAGCTATGGAATATCGAGTTCAGTATTGCAAATGAATCACCCGGGAAACTGAACGTGATCTTGCGTAGCTTCTCACTGATCTATGCTGCCCTACAAAGCAAAAAGGCAGTAACTACGCCGAGTGCAGAACTGAGAAAAATTACTTTAAAGTTATCCTGTCTTCAAGCTTTTTGCAGTTACTGTACAAACGACTACCATTTTTCTACAAAACGACACACATTTGAGATAAGATATTTGCATTTAATGCAGTTACTGTCTTTTTGCTTTTTTATAGTAGTATTTTGATTAGATTTAAATAGATATTTTCTATGTCTATATATGTTAAAAGTAAATTAAAATATCTGTCTATCTGTCTGCAAATATAAAATATAACAGTTTACTATAAATATTTATATTTATTTCTTTATAGCTTACAATATTTATATTTAATACATTTTAAATGTTTTGACATTGATATTATTATTTTTTTTATGTAGTTTTTTCCACTTATTCAAGAATACACACAGATGAATATTATTTATAAATAATAAAACTTCATTTGAAATAATAAAAATAAATAAATAATTTAATGTGCCGGATTTACAAACAGGGTTTAGCTTAAGCCAGGACTAGGCATTCGTTTAATTAAGATATATAAGAAACTTTAACAAAAATGCCTTATAAGAAAATATTACAGGTGTGCATCTTAACACAGAACAATGACACTGACATGTTTTACGATACGTCAGAGCAAGATGTTTTCATCTGAGACAGCTCAAACATGCGATTTAGCTTAAGCCTTGTCTGTGAAACTGGGGGTACAAGTCTTAAAAAGAATCTTTTTTTGTGCGTGTGTTTTTAAGATTAAAGATGAAGTGGCCTTAACAACAAATGTAATCTAAACATAAACAAATTAATGAAGCACAAGTAAATATCAAGTATAGATTGATATAAATAACTAATATGGTATAGATGTGTACTTGCATCCCTAACCACCTACATCTAGTCGTATCTTGGTGTCCAATTTATGCTCGCTTTGAATTGTGAAGTGCTTAAAGTCTAGTAGATATGGAGTTGATATGGAGTTGGACACTCAGGCCTCCAGATGCATCAGAAGTATTATGGAAAACACACATCTATCAATGTCTGGGCTATCAATGAAGATTAATGAGAGTGCTTCTCTACTGTTGCAGCTAAAACCAAAGAACCCAAATAACCCACTAAAGGTAGTAACAGATGTAAATATGTATTATAAAAAAATGAAATAAAAATGAGAACCGTCACTGTTTATCTGGCTCACAGGCAAAATCCCTCACCCTTAAACAATAAGCTGTGAGTCACCAAAGAAGCACATTGTTTCATTCAGGATGATACTCAGTGACTAATCTGTTATGTGGAGTGGCATAAAGGCATGACAGGGTTGATATAAAGATTGCCATCTTTACATTGAGCAGCAATCTTATCCAATATCAACTTCCTTTGAGCTGCTTTGAAAGATGGGACATGTGGAGTTAGATAGGGCTATTTATCCTTCTACCATTTTCAAGAGGATTTGCTTCTAATCAACACACTCATCTCATCTCTACAATCCTCTTATCAGAACCCAGGACCTCCACACTCTGAAGAGATGGTGCCCATAGATGTGTAGGCTTGAAAAGAGAAGAGGAGCCAAATAATAAAAAATAAAAAAAATCACCACCTGCAGGAATTCTGGCTAATCCATGCATGAACGGTGATAGGAATACAAGCAGAGATGACAAAACGGAGAAAACAAAACTAACTTTATGTAAACAGGATCTGGATGTGTGGACTGCTTTTTTTATAAATGGAACTGTATGTGGGATAGAGCGAGTACTTTTACGTAGTACATTCAAAATGTTAAATAAAACCTCGAAAGTCTAATACTGAATGAAATTATGTCATGCATGTGATCACCAGAATACAACTGGCCTGAGCATAGGGCTGGGCAAAAAATCTACTATATTGATTTATCGATTTTGTAGTTTAAAACGATTTTTATTTTGCAAACTCGAGTTTTTTGCCACAATAGTTTTTTCGGACTTTTCTGCGTTTCGTCCTTGTGGGTTACTGTAGCGCGCGATATGAGCCAGCCCCCGCCCCGCGTAACAGAGTCAAAACAACATGGCAGCGTGTAGCAGAGATCTACTTCCAAAGAAAGGCACAGGTAATTCCGTAATTTGGAACTGGTTTGGTTTTGATGCAGCAGAAAAAATATGTTTCAAGGCTGTTGCTACAGGAAGCAGCAGTACAACAAATCTTTTCCAGCATCTGAGGAATAAATAACCCGAAGAACGGCTCCGTAGCGAAACCGGCTCCTCTAGCATACCTGCTAAAAAGCAAACTACACTTACTGAGAGCTTCACAAACTGTGTGCCTTGCAATAAGAATGGAGCGCGATGGAAAGCGATTACAGAGACGATCACGTTTTTCACAATGTTTCAGAGATCTAACAAGCACGTGTTTTGTTGTTATAGATAAAAGTTGACATTTGTTCACTCTTTGAGCAGTTTACATGTCTGCCACGTTTCATTTTTTATATTCACACTATACTGAGAAGAGTTAATTTTTGTATTGTTATGTTATACGTTACAAAATTTGTAATTATCTGATTTCTTGAACAGAAAAATTAAGCTACTGTGAAGTTGTTGCACTTTTGCTTAAACCTGGGTTAAAGCTTAAAATTGTTGAATGACCGAGCCTCATTTACTTTTTGTTTTGGGATTCTACACATTTTAACTCTTGAGGACAATCATTGACACTATCCCCCAGTTTCACAGACAAGGCTTAAGCTAAATTGCATGTTTGAGCTGTCTCAAAATGAAAATATCTTGCCCTGACAAATCCTAAAACATGTCAGTGTCATTGTTCTGTGTTAAGATGCACACCAGTAATATTTTTTTATAAAGAATTTTTGTAAAAGTTGCTTAAATATCTTAATTAAACTAATGCCTAGTCCTGGCTTAAACTAAGCCCTGTTTGTGAAACCGGGCCTTGTTGTTTTGAAAATAGCATTGTACATATACACTACTATAATATATAATTTTAATTGTTCATTGTAAGTTCACAATAACTTTTTTTTTTTTTACAAGGAAAAAATACACATAATTTATGTCCATTTTCATAAGCTTAATTTTACTCACAAGAATTTCATTTCCCTGATACAGCACCTAGTCCTAATGGTACATTAGATTATGGATGCACTACACTGGCTTTTGATTTACCTGTAAAGATACTTGTGTAGAATTGGACCATTGGCCTCCTGTTATCCTCTCTTGCTTTTTAACAACTTTTTGCTGACCTTCACCCCATTTTTTTCCCTCTGTTGCTTTTCCTATACCACTCCCTCTCTAGCTCTCCACACTCACTCCCCTAGCAGCATGACGGGAGCTAATTATAAAATCAATGGAGCCGGGCTGCCTGCTTTACGGCTGCCTCTAAAACCTTAACAGGGAAATCACTGTAGGATTGATGACTCCTTCACTCTTTATCTCTTTTAATTAGAAATGTAAAAGATATGAAGAGCCTGGGGCCACAGCACTGCACCCTGGCATTACAACATTTTACCTGCTCTCCTCCCTTCCTACCTCTTTCTTTCCTTTTCTGCATTTTCATGTCTTTTAGGAAGGCACTGCCCCGGTTTCCTGCAGAGGATGTGTAATCTCCCCTATATCTCCTTCTCCAAACACCTCCAGCCATTTTCTCTTTTCTCTAACATTAGAAATGAAAAATATATTATGGGTCATTTTGCATTTTATTACGAGTTGATTGAACGGCATTAAACCACTGCAGCCTGTATGGTTTCCACTTGCTGGGCAAGATATTAGAGTCATTCTTTTCTTTTACATGCTAATACCTTATTTTGAGTTCACTTTTTGTCTTAATGTTTTTTCCTTACTTTTATTCTGCGATTTCTAATATAACTTAGCAGTATTATTAATATTATTTTGTGCCACTGATATGAACGATACCTCAAATTGTGCAGATAGTTGTGCTAATTCATTTCTAGTGAATGGATTGATAACTTTAGCTAGGAGAAGAAAAATAATTCATATTAAAGAAGCCACATCTATAGCAGACAAGAAAATAATATAGCCTTGGGGGTAGACTGCCCCAGTGACGTGCCACAAATGAATACCTTGGCAACTACATACAGTAGCAACGTCCTCGCAACCATTTCCAACCAAGGATGGATTCTGGCCCAGGCCATTGACTGCCTGGAGCCTCAAACAGTGCTTAATAGAGCAAAAGTTCACCTAATCTGTTGCTTTCTTGCTATAATATAAGTCCTTGTATAATAAAGGCCTTGTATTTTAGCAGTTTTAATTTAAATACATTGGATTATTGTAATGCTTTAACAGCTGCTTGGGCTCATATATTGACGGCACTCATGTGCTGAAAAGGATCTGTAATTTGGACAAAATTAATACTAATATTTCCAAGTACTTTCTCATTATTAGGACATTACATCTCACAAGCATAATATACATATTGTATCAATTCCCTTTGATCAGCCGCTAAAATAAATCTGCAAAATATACAACACAAATATAAAGATGCTTAAGCTGTAATTGTTTGTTTTTAAGCATAAAACGATACTATATTAAGTTAATTCTAAGACATAAACTCACAGATGTCAAGTACGAAAATGAGTTATTAGACTACATTATCTTTAACACGAGGGGTAAAGTGTTCAGGAGAGACAAAAAGGGGCCACATTTGACCATAATTCATCTTTAAAAACACCATGACATCATATTTTGGCATGGCATGCACCCTCCACTCAAAGGAATCCAGTTCTTTTCATTTTTTATAGGTTTCATTGATTGCCATTTAAATGGCTTTAATCAGAATAAATGAATGAATATCTCTCCACATGTGGCTCTTTTGTTGTTTTTGTAATTGGAACAATCACAGCCTAGACGCTGCTCTCGCCTTTTATTATTGCACTTTTCTCCTTCATTTAACTCTCATTACTCTCAGCACTATGCTCTGAACACCACAGGAAGTAGTATGTGTTTGCCATCGAAAGAAAAACATGTCCTGCCTCTTTAAATCCATCACCTCAGCCTATCTGCCTTGTGTTCCCATGGCAACATCTCATTGGGATTGGATATACAGGGTCCTTGTAAACCAGTGTATAATGTATGGGCCTTGTTTTTAATCTTAGCCCTGGTTTATTGATCTTTTTAATGAAACTTAATTATAGTAATCTTTTAATTAAGAGTACCATACCCCGGTTTACTACAATACCCTTGAGCTATGAATAACTAGAACTGTATATTGTGGGCCCCTGTGTGCTCTTTACCAATAAAGTGGCCAGGTCTAAATCCATCAAGTATTGTGTCCGTCTAGGACATAAATAAATCCATAGGAACTTGGATATTGAAAATATGAAAACATGCTTGAAAGATAATTTAAACCTGCTAATATGAAGCCTAATATTTAATATTGATGATAAACATATCTCGATCTGGTGAAAAAAAATAAAAAACTTTATGTTATTGACAGTCACAATTATATCACAATTGACAGTTTGATTGAACTAATACAAAAGTATTTAATATTATATTAAATACTTAATTATCATATATTTAATTATCTAAAGATTAAATTCTTTGTTCTCAATGAAACCAATTTTCATAATAACCATCCACCCCGTCTCATGTCTGAGCCTTTAATGCTCCAAGTATGAGTAATGCACGGATGTTTCTTTGTCCTCAGATAATTACTGTATGACACATGCAGACAAATGAGGGCACACTGGCAGGGTCCATTAGTTTTGGTCTCAGTAGTGTTTGTGTGTGGTTAGCGTTTGATAAATTACACTTCCTCCGCCAGCAGGGTCATTAGCGCTGATCTGTGGGGCACCATCGCCCTCTGCTGGAGGAACTCTGCGAGGCTTTAGTCAAGTCAAGTCACTTTTATTTATATAGCGCTTCTAACAATACAGATTGTAGCAAAGCACTGAATTATCAAGTAGGAAAATAGAGGAATGGTAATGTATAGTGACGAGATTAAACTTTATTTATCAAATGCAGAGACGGTCTCTGTAGTCAAGACCACGATAATCACTAGAAATCATGAGTGCTGGTTTCAAATTCACAACCGTTGTTTCATTGTGAATGTTGTGTGGTGTATCTTTAAGTTACTCACCCTCGTGTCGTTCAAGACGAGGATACTATATAGATAACTGTCGTTTCTTCTCAATAGAAGTGTGACCAGGGCCTTTAAAGTGTCAGGACGGACAAAAAACATCATGAAAATATCATAAATATAGCATATATGACAGATTTCAAGTCTTCTAAAGATATGTTATACTGTTGTGTCAAGTACAGACCGAAGGTTGAGACGTTATTCACGAATCTTTCCTGCTTCCCTGCTGAAATGCCGTTGACGCGGCCTAGCAGACTGACGTCATTGTACCACATAGTAAATCCAAACATTTTGCTTACATAAAGCTATTTTTAGCATTGCGATATTATTTTATATAATACAAGTAATTCCAAACTTAAGTTAAGGCGTAGCTAGTTTGTTTAGTGTCTAGTGACGATAATGGACTCCACTCACGTGTGCTGGAAACCACACGTCACAAATTTTGTGCATGCCTTTTTTTTCATGCAAAAAATAAAACTGAATTGCTATATCACAAACAAATCCAGTCAGATAGCCGTAAAAAAAATTTGAAGTCCTTTTTAAAACACTGTAAAAAGCCTACACATTTTAAACACAAATGTTAAAAAAGTGGTAAAACGGGTTTCAGTGATTAGATGCATATGAATAAAAATAAATTGCAACACATTTATATTTACATATACTTCATGTCAACTGTAATAAAAAAGAAACTTGTATTAAATAAAATACAGTGCAAAAACATAATATGACTCCTAAATAAAATTCCTAGAGCATATCGCAAATTCTAAAGAGAATAACTTCAATAATGAATAACGGAGAGAGATTCTCAAAAAAATGTTTATTGTGCCTCTTATTGTTTATATGGCTTTTTATATAACAGAATTTGTTGAACATTAACAAAGGACTGACAATACATTAGCCAAGTTTAGAGAACAAGAAAAATATGACGAAGAGTTAAAGTAATCTCAACATTCCACTTGCTATACGTGTGGCTGTGGCGCAACTCTGAAGGAGAAGAGGTCAGTATGACAGCTCACACACTCTCTGACAGCACCACAGTGATGACATTCATTTAACAAGTACTACACTACAGCTTATTGAGTGCAGCCATCCTCCCATTCAACACACAAACACACACATACGCGCACACCCCACACACACAGCTGAGTTCTGGTCATAGTCGTATTGCTAGACTGATACCTTTTCATGTAGTGGCACACGACCACCAAATTGCATACTGTGTGTTTTTGGCAATAAAATTGATAACATTAGGTAACATTAGAAAAAGAGCTCTATTTCTATAACGAAGATGAAAGTTCTGCAAAGAAGTTCTGTGTAAGATACGCAGATTTTTTTTCAGTTGATGGTGACACGGCGAGATTTCTGAAACGTAACACATCAATATTGCCGTTTCTAGGCTGCCGCCCAACAGCAAGCATTTGGTCCTTACAGAGATGCCCTGAGTCTGAATTTCATGTTTTTCTTTTTTATAGCAAGATTTCTGAATACATGTAGCATGCTTTATAACTGTGTGTGTGTGTGTGTTTGTGTGTTAGCATCGTGATGCATGAGATTCAGAAAATTCATCCAGATGCATTTGTGTAGTTATCCTGAAGAGCTGTCTAGGCCGATGAGCTCAAAGTTAATTTGACTCAAGTGCTACATAACTTCTGCCTGAGCACTCTGAATGAAACCGGTCCAGTATGACATCATATGCATGATGCAGAGACTTGAAGGTAATGGACATGTGGGTGTTTCTGTTTGGAGCTGGGCTCCCTGACAGGAGTTGAACCCTAAAAGCTGCAAACTTTGGCACAGACACACCATTCAACTGGCAGCGAATCATGTGATGCAATGAAAGCCGATACGTAATGGCATTCCCCTAAAAACACGGATCATTCGACAGGAGATACCCAGCCACTGAACTGATTATCAATGACATCTAACGCTGAGCCAAAGTGCCCAAGAACCCAACCAAGCAGCTGGATAAAGACTCAGCAGAGGTCTGCCAGTTATAGCAATCCGATTATCTTTCTGTAAGTCTGCCCAGGAAAGCTATCCAAACAAAATATAACTAAGAAATTAGAATACAGGACAAAAAATATATAAAGGTATATATAGATATGTATGGGCGTATTCATAAAATGTAAAGAGAACAAACTATCTCAAGGCTGAAAAAGTCAAAATGATATTCGAAAGCATCAACGACAACAGAAAAAGATTAGCATTTTCAGTTTTCATCCTGTATTTTCTTTTGAAAGACTTTTTTGAACCCGTTGAGAGTCAGCTGTTAATGGTATAAGTCCATTTGGCTTCTCCTTTTCAAAACAAAAAAACAAGTTTTATAAAAGCGGCTGTTATTTTGTCTGAAAAGCCAGCTGTTTTGTCTTTCGCCTTCCCTCTCGTTCTGCGGGAGAGGTCCTGAGAAGAGGTTTTTTTACGTGAGTTTCTTCAAATCGACTCACTGATGTCTCTCAACGTTGACCGAGTGGCCTGAGTTAGGAGTGTCTGTACAGGTAAGGCTGGAAGAAGAACGTTTCCTCACTGAGCTCTTCCTCCATGGCTCTTTCTGGACACGTCCACATTGGGTTCCTGGCCGGCCCAGGCCTCTCCGTCGCTGTCTGTACCCCTCTCCTCCTCTCCGTCATCATCATCGTCGTCCTCCTCCTCCGGTGAGGGCTCGCTGCCGTTCTCTGTGGTCCAGCTGTCGTCCTCATCCTCCTGCTCTTTCTTCATAGTGAGTAGGGCGGGCGGAGGAGCAGGCTGTTCTACCTCAGGCTTCTTCTCTGTGGACTCGGCCTGATCCTCGAAGGCCTCTGGGTTTTCCAGCATCTCTCGGATGAGAGGAGGCATCGGGCCTGGGATCTCCATCTTAAGAGTTATGGCCCTTTCTGCTCCTGTTGCACAAAAACAGTGGATATCAGGACGGTGTGGTCTATTTTCAGGGTAATTAGGACCTAGCAGAGAGTGAATGTCTATTTGAACTGATTTTCACAGCAATTTTGGGCATCAATGTTTAAGCTTATACAGAAAATTTATTGAAAAAACTACTTTTTTTCCATAATTTAAATTATGGTTTGCATTTATTGCATACAGTAGTCAACATTTAAAGTAGAGTTGTCCTAAAACCAAAAAGCATTCTTTTCTTACAACCATTTTGCTGAACTTTTTTGATCCACTTCAAATGCTGATTACTGTCTAGACTTTATATATATATACTGTATATATATATATATATATATATATATTGTGTATACTGTCTACATATATATATATATATATATATATATACATATTAATTTTATTTTTTTGAACGCTCTATTCTAATTTTCAGTCAATAACTCAAATTTAAAAAAGTATTATGGTTTCCATAAAAATATTAAGCAACATTTAGTTCGACATTGATAATTATAAAAAATATTTCTTAATAAAATGCTAATTTGGTACTTATTTATTTATTTATTTGGGATTATTTAACACTTAAGGCTGAAGTAATGGCTGCTAAAAATCCAGCTTCAAACAGAGAAAAAAACATTTCAAGTGTATTAATATTTCACAATATTACCGTTTACCATATTTCTATAACTAATTATGATGCATTTACTGTAATTGTGATACTTAAAAAAAAAAAAAATTATATATATATATTTATATATACACACACACACACACACACACACACACGTTACAATTGGCAGTGTATTTTGCATTAAAAGACATGAGTAATCTTTATTGCCAAATGAGTTGTATTTTGCATTGAAGCGAGTCAAATCTTGTATTGTTGGATGCCTTGTGTTTTGCATTGAAGCATGTGAATGACGGCATGCATCTTGCTTTCGCTCAAGTATGCAAACTGAGGAAATTTGCGTTGCCGTCTGTGTGAATACCATAGATGCGCAAAAACACTGCCAATACTGCTGCTCTTGGTTTGAATTGGCATTAAATTGGCTAATGCATTTGAGAAAAAACATTTAACTTTCATCAGGATTTAAATCTTGCAAATGAAACCGAATAGCAATGCTGAGGTGATTTCCATGTATTTTTTGACTCGTAAACTGACCTTTGGTGCTGATGCCACGTAGGTCAGTGATCTTCATCAACATGCGAGGAAACATATGAGGTTTGTTAGGTCGGCGGCGTCGTGCATAGATCTTCAGAGCTTCTAGAAGGGGCTCCTGTAGACGATCTACGCGCTCAGGCTCCTCAAGATCCATTCGGTCTACAGAGAAAGAGGTTGATATTAGTCTAATAGTAACTTCATCCATTTTTAGTGGTTTGGTGGTTAAAACCAATTCTGAGTGCTAGCTAAATCTCTGTCATAATGAGTAGATTTTGCCTGTTGCTTCATCTAGGTGGCAGCAGTGTTGCAATACAATTGCATCATGTAATACCTCCACAAATGAGGCAGATGGCGCTGAGAAGGCCAGTCTCTGTATCGTCCATCTCAAGGGGTAGAAGCTGACCAGCAAAGGCAAACACCAGGTCAGTGAGCGGACCGAAGCCAGCATTATGCATCTGAGTCCGGTTGAGGGTCAGTCCATCTGAAAAGGTCATTGTGTCCTGCTCCGGTGTGTATCGCGTGCAGATTCGCAGCATCTGCATGAGACACAGACATTTATGAGGCTAAGAATTATGAGAAAGTAATGAAGTAGATGCATGGTCTACATCAAGATGAGATTCTTAAAGGAAGGCACACATACAAGAATGTCCAAGCAAGCCGATTTAAGGAGGGTGATCTGATCTGCGATGGTGAGGGTGGTGAAGCCCGGAAGGCGTTTGGCAAATTCCACAATTTTAATGATGCACTTGGTGGATAGCTCACTGAATTTGTCCCATAGGCCCAGGTCCAGCTGAACTCGGTGGTCTGAGCTTGAGTTCTGATGAAGAGAAAAGGAGTGAAAAGGTTAATATGTGTGCAAAATAAATCACGTATTCATTCACATGTCATACCAAACCTATATGGTTATTTATTCCATGGAACGCAAGAAGAAATTATGCAAAAAATGTGAATTTCAACTTTTGAAGAGTTGGAATACAGCATATGAATTATATGGACCATTTTAATGATGGTTTTATGGTTGTTTTTGTCATTTTGGAGCTTGATGGCCCCAGTGCTCATTTACTTGCATTATGTTGAAAGCATTGTACAGGAAATTCTTCAGCAAGACTCAAAAGTGGGACAGATTTGGAACAACATGAGGTTAAATAAATGGCAATATTTATCTTTTAGGTGCACTGTTCCTTTAAATGATGTTTTCAATAATGGAACATGTTTATCACACTACATCTGACATGGTCGGTTTACACCACTATAAATACATTCCACATTCCATTGCTGACAGATCCGCTCATTTTCAGAAACTACTCACTGTGGTGTATTTTCCCAGCTGGCAGAGCGAAGGGAAGGTCTCTTGATGTGCTTTGCTCACTTTGTTGACCAGCTCCTCCAGTTCTCCACTCAGCTCGTAGCTCTCTGGTGGAACAACCTCATCCTTCACGTCCTTCTTTTTCTTGTTTCGATCATTGCGCACAGCTGAGAGCCACAAAGAGAAGCAGCTTAATAATGCTATAATGGGTTAGCTTTACTCACAAACTGTAGTACTTGGATGTGCAACCTGGTGAAACTCTACAAAGCGATGTGCCAGAAAAAACGTCTGATGATTTCGAGCTTAATTCTTAAGAATGTCTAACGTATTACAATGCAACAATTTGTTTAATATACGGAATTATAAGGAACAGGATTCAAAGTATTCAGTACAACCAAGTGACCAAATCTCCTTGTCCTGTTGGGTCAATCTAAAATAATAATAATAAATAACATTTCCTGTGATGCCTCTCATTACCGATTCTTACTTTTATATAGGATTTTAAATCACGTAAAGGTGCAAATAACATGTACATGTACTCGGCACTAACATATATTTGTTCACTTGAATAAAACTATCAAATAAAATGAAAACATTTTTATTTTAGATCATTTTATTACTGATTTTTACATAATAGCACCAAAATTAAATGCTTAATTGTTGTAAAAATGGCATTAAAAATATGCTACAGTTTCAAAAAATATATATAATTTAATTGTATTATATTTATTTTCAACATTTCTTTCTATAGATTTTGAAGGGAAAATAATGGCCAGAGAATGTTCTTGATGTTTTGAGAGATTCATCTTGTCGTGTATTATTGTAATCTCAAAATTATCCCACTTACCACACATCTATCATATCTTGCATGGATAAGACATTGTATACCAACTTCCAAATGTAATCACTAATACATGGAAACTGACCTCAGATCAGACTCCGTGGGCGTTTTGGTGCATCTGAACCTAGGCCTGCCAACCCTAAACCCCCCCTCTCCTCGTTCTCTCGCCCCCCTCCCATTCTTTCCTTCCTCTCAGGATATCCAGTAATAGCAAAAGCACAATGTGATCCCGGTCCCTACACACATCCCATACATATAAACGCACACATACATGTCCCAGCGGACACATAGAGGGCCAATGTGCCACTCTCCCCGTGACATCATCGCCGTGACCCTGGCAAATGAACAAACACATGCCCCAGACACGCTCTTTCAACCTCGTGCTATTGTCTTTGTTATAACACAAATCTGTTAGTGCCAAGTCATAAAGTGACTAGAGGAAGGGCTACCAAAGAAATCACACCTAGCGTTGATGGATTGATGTGGGTGAAACTTTCGGGCAGACACGAAACCCATTTTGAAGTGAACATTCAAATTGAGCTCTAGCCTCCGTGCTAACCAGCTTTATTGGTCTGTGTTTGATCTTTATTTGTCTTTTGTGTCTTCAAGTGTCTCCAACTTGCGCTTTACAGTCGTCTACAGCCTCTGTGTCCCGGCGCTCAAATCTCACCACTCTAAATTTGTCTGTGTGTCTCTGGGTTGTATGTCTGTTTCACAGCTTCGAACCTATATCAGCGTGTCCCCGTCTGTCTCCTGTCCCGTCTCTATATTTGTGTCTGTGGGTCTTGGCTGAAGGCCAAGGAGCCCGTGTGCCTGGCAGAGGCCTGAACCCTCACCTTCCTTGGACATGCCAACCTCGAAGCACTTCTGCAGCCGGCAGTACTGGCAACGATTGCGTGTGACCTTGTTGATCTGGCAGTTCTTGTCACGGTGGCAGGTGTACACCATGTTCTTCTGAATACTGCGACGGAAGAAACCCTGCAACAGAGAGCGAGTAGGTCAACCACTATCATTTCTCTTACACAAGCTGTCAGATATTGTTCAAGTCTGCTGATCCAGAACTGTTTTTGCTAATGGTGTCATTAAAAGGTTTGTTATATAAAAAGATCTGGTAAGTGATGGCCCTTATACCTGTGACCAAACATTAACCGTATTGATAGAAATGGTGTGATTTTGCCAAACTGTGTTATTAGTTTCAGTAAACGGCTTAGAACTGGGTTAATGAAACTAACTAGACCTGTTCACACAGGACATGTTATTGTGCCCATTAAATAGTTTTTGCATGTAAACATGTGGTTTACATGACAGGTTTTTTTCAGCATTTAGTGCCATGAAGGTCACATTTTTAAGACATTATGTAGAGTCAAAAGTTTTTGATGATGATGAACAAAAATAGACAAGAGACTAAACATGGTGCAGAAGCCTTTGTTAACAATTACAGAGGTCAAACGATTGCTGTAGTTCTTCACCAGGTTTGCACACACTGCA